>NSJW01000150.1:335252-613886 GCA_019955255.1 Castanospermum australe
AGTTTTTTCCAGCCTCAAGACCACTCAATCAGAAGGAGATATGTGGCATAAGCAACAAATGGAGAAAAATTTGCATAGACATACTGGGAGAGGTTCAAGAGGCGATGTTGCAAGCTGTCCACACACCAGATATCTGATCAGTTGCTGAAAATACTTTATGAAGGCTTGTTATCCTATGGACAGAAATATGTGGATGCTAGCCAGTGTGGAGCTTAGTTGATAAGACCACCCTGCTGCAGCCAGAGAAATTGATAGCAAAACATGGCAAAGCTAATTCCCAACAATTCGACACTTTAGAACAGACATGCATGGGTGTTCTCAATTCAAGCGCCCCAGTCCAATATCACAGCGCCCAAAAACTAGCAGTAGTTCCTGTGCAGACCACCAGAGGACTGGAAAATAGACTAGATGAATTGACCTCATTAGTAAGGCAATGCAGTGACACAAACAGTGCATTCTCCCACTCCACAGATAAGCAGACCATGTGTATATGTTCTGATCCACTCTACCCCACTGATGCTGCCAACTCTGCAAGAGGGCACCTCTCCAGACCAATCAGTAGCTGCAGCAGGAGTTTTTCCTGGAAAGCCACAGTATCAGCAGCAACATAATCCATTTTCAAACACTTATAATTCTGGCTGGAGAATCATCTAAACTTAAGGTGGAACCAGAACCAGAATCAGCAGAATTTTCCACAATACCAACATAGGCAGTGTTCCATAGCACAAAACAGAATTTCTAACAGTCTGTACCTCCACAGCCAGTGCAACGCAGCCACCAGCACAATAGCAGACCAGTAGTGGTCCTTCACTGGAAGATTTGTGTGAAGCAGCTTGCAACGAACAGTTTGCAATTACAGCAGAAAACTGAATCTTCCATTCAGAATTTGCAAACTCAGATTGGGCAGTTAGCAACATCACTGAACCAGCTCCAACCCCAGGGATCTAACAATCTTCCCTTCACAGAAAATTCCTAATCCGAAGGGGAATGTCAGTGCTATATCCCTAAGGTCTGGCAAACAAAGAAGAGCCAAGCAAGCTGCAGTTGAGGCTGAACCAACCCCAGAAAAAGGATAAGACTGATGCTAAGAAAAGTGAAACATGAAGCAAGGTAATGATGAGTCTGAAGCCCCCATCCCTCTACCTTTCCCTCAGAAGAGCCCTTCAATCCAAAAAGTTGACAGAGAAAGCACAAGAGAAGAGATCCTAGAGACGTTCAAAAAAGTGAAGTTAACATCCCTCTCTTAGATGCGATCAAACAGATTCCCAAATATGCTAAATTTCTGAAGGATTATGTACCAACAAAGGCGACTGAAGGGGAATGAGCGAGTGAGCTTGAGCCAGAATGTGTCAGCACTCATCCAGCCCATGCCTTAAGAAGTGCAAAGATCCAGGATGTTTACTATTCCTTGCATAATTGGAAATTGTAAATTGTGATGATTGCATGTTAGACTTAGGTGCTTCCAAAAATGTCATGCCTGAAATCTATTATATAATTCTTCTTGGCCTCGGTCCTTTGCGTGCTACTGGTGTTGTTATCCAGTTAGCTAATAGGAGTAATGTCACCCTGTCTGGTCTGATTGAGGATGTTTTAGTTAGGAGTAAATGAATTAATATTCCCTGCTGATTTTACATTTTAGAGATGGAGGGTGAGTCTCCTAGCAGTGGGACCCCTGATTATTCTCGGAGCCTTTCTTTGAAAACAGCTAAGACTAAGATAGATATGCATTTTGGTACTCTTCCATGGAATTTGGTGATAATATTGTGTGTTTTAATATCTTTGATGCCATGAAACATCCTAGGAAGAGGCATTCAGTTTTGTGCATTGATGTGATTGATGATATGGTGATTGATGTTTATGGCCTGAATTGTGTGTTGATTATCCAGATTTGCATCTGTTAATGAATTGTGTTTGTGGTTGTACTGATAATGAATGTGCCCTGTTTGCACTGAATTTTCATGCCTTTTCGAATTTTTGTGATGCACTAAATAGTGATGATGATTCTGATTCAATTGGTGATTCTGATTGCCTGCTGATGGTAATTCTGATGTAACATTGTGTAGTCAGGCAAAGTTCTGCTTTCTTGAATTTATTTTCAGGCACTATAGGTCAACTGACTGTACATGCTGTTAGAATTATGCAACCCACAGCTTCTTCCCTCTAATGAGCAGCCGCCTAAGTTAGAGCTGAAATCCTACTTGATCACTTAAAATATACCTCTTCCTGGAGGAGAATGAGCAGCTGCCAGTCATTATGGCAAGAAGAACTTTCTACCTGATCAAGAGGAGCAGCTGCTGAGATTATGAAGGAAAATAAGAAAGCAATTGGGTGGACTTTAGCTGACATTGTTGGCATTAGCCCTTCCATGTGCATGCATCAAATTTCATTGGAAGAGGGTGCTAAGCCAGTGAGGCAACCTCAGAGGCGCCTGAATCCCCTTATTCTGGATGTGGTGAAAAAGGAAGTGACTAAGCTCTTGCAAGCTGGCATTATCTACCCCATCTCTAATAGCCAGTGGGTCAGCCCAGTTCAGGTAGTTCTCAGAAAAGTCTGGGTGACTGTAGTGGCCAACCAGAAAAAATGAGCTAATTTCCACAAGAGCTCAGAACAGCTGGAGAGTCTGCATTAAACTACCGGAAGCTCAACCAGGCCACCCGCAAGGATCACTATCCTTTACCCTTTATTGATCAGATGTTAGAGTGGTTGGCTGGTAAGTCTCACTATTGTTTCTTGGATGGCACTCAGGCTACTTCCCAATCCATATTGCACCTGAAGATTAAGAGAAGACTACCTTCACATGCCCCTTTGGAACATTTGTATACAGTAAGGATGCCCTTTGGACTCTTGCAATGCGCCTGGAACCTTTCAACGGTGCTTGGTAAGCATCTTCTGAATTTTTAGAGGATTGCGTGGAGGTATTTATGGTATTTTACAGTGTATGGGTTCTTCTTTTTGATGCATGTATGGAGTTTGGCTAGATCTTGAATAAATGCATTGAGACCAATCTTGTGTTGAACTTTGAGAAATGTCATTTCATGGTTGAGTCAGGAGTAGTTTTAGGAACTAGTTCTAGAAAGGTATTGAGCGTAGATCCTGCTAAGATAGATGTTTATTTCTGCTTTACCTTACCCCCGTCTGTGCGGGAAGTGTGTTCTTTTCTTGGTCATGCAGGATTCTACCGGCGCTTCATCCAGAACTTTAGCAAGATTGCCCGGCCCCTGTCCAACCTTCTGCAGCACGACAAGATTTTGTGTTTGATGATGGTGTAAGTGGGCCTTTAATTCATTTGAAGCCTGCTTGACCACAACCCGGTGATCCGCCACCAGATTGGCTCTTCCATTTTGAGCTGATGTCGATGCCTCCAACTATGCTGTTGGTGCAGTTCTTGCTCAGCGGGTCAATAAGGCCCCTCATGTCATTGCCTTGCCTCCAAGACTTGGATTTGCCCAGTCTAATTACACAACCACTGAGAAAGAACTTTGGCTGTAGTTTTTGCATCTTGATAAGTTTACGTCATATCTGCTAGATACATAGGTGTTGTCTTTTCTGACCATGCAGCCTTGAAGTTTCTTTTGAAAAAGGCAGATGCTAAGCCTCGATATTCGGTGGATGTTGTTGCTCCAAGAATTGGAGCCAAAATCAGTCACGAAATTCTGGAGCTATGTTTAGTTAATTGGACTTAACTTTTAATTAGGAGTCCAAATTACATGGGACCAAAGCCATTAGTTATTTTTTAATTTGGCTAGTTTTGGAGCCCTGACCCTGTTTAGTTTTAGGTTTAAATAGCAGATTAGGGCAACATGAACAGCAGCTTTTGATTTTGGAGAAATTTCAGATCTACACCTCTTCTCTTTTCTCTCATCTTGTTCATCTTGTTCTTCTTTTTCTTTCCTTTTCGTTTTCTGTTTTTTTTCCTAGCCATGTACGCTAAACTTTCCATTCAATCAACCCATGAGTTGAGGTTTTTGTTGTTGAATCCAGAGGACCCGTGCTCTCCATGAACTGAATCCGTTTTTCTTCCCCCTTTACTCGAATTGAACAACATGATTGTGTAAGTTGAATCCGAGCGGATGAGGTTTGCTGCATGAGTTTGTTTTATGATTTCTGTATTTTGATCATCCAGGGAAGGGATTAAATGTTAGATTTAATATTTAGGTTGATTAACCAAGGAACTTAAAATCAAAACAGGTTGAAGTGAACACTATGTGATGGCATGAGTGAACACACCAAGAGTTTGATTAAATGCTAGGTGATTGTCTAGTAGAGAGGGTTCCTATATGAATGCAGGGATTCCGATTTGTTAGGGTCAACCACGAGATTCAGTAATTCTTTGTCCAGTGACGGATGTCCTTGAAACCTCAATTCTGGTTGGTTTGATTGCTTTTAAATTGTTAATTTTGTTTTATCTCTTACTTTATTTTCTCTTGCTTTAATTTTATCGAATTAAAACCCCCCCTTTTATTGTTTTTGTTTTTAATTGAGTATGATTTAGTTCTATGCAAAAAATCCTTGGGAGACGATCCAGGTTGTCCTATATTACAAATTTCTTTATAAGCCTGGTTTAATTTGAGTGAATTCGACAGTTCACGTCAATTATAGAGAGAGAGTGATCAAAAGAAAAAGAGTGAAAGTGAACAAAAGAAAAAGCAGTGAAAATCAGAGAGAGGCCGAGAAAATGAGAGTAAAAAAAAAATTAAAATTCGGGCATTGAGAGAAAATCAGAGAGAGAACAAAAGAATTTCTATTCAAAGCAAGTGAATTAAGCGCAGCATGTTTGCAAATCAGCTAATGATTGTACTTTTGTACAAAGACGTATTTTTGAACACTAATGAAATTGACCCCGCTTTGCCTAATTCTGTTATTTCTCTTTTGCAGGAGTTAATGATGTCATTTCGAGAGATTCCACATGTTACCACTATTCAAGGGATTGAACATCAATCGTTTTCTGCCGATCTCCATCCAAATCGACCAGCCTAAAACTAATCCGAGAGAAGAATTCAAGGCAGTTATGAATTGATGGAAAAGGAGTACGGAGAGAAGCATAGCCATGTCCATTCGTGATTTTTAGTTCCTACGAAAGATGAAACGTGGAAATGTACGTTGATTGTCGAGCATCAAATATAACAGTAAAGTATCGATTCTATTCGCTTAGAGATGATTCTGGATGAATGCATGGTGTTTATATTTTCCAATGATCTGAAAGTGTTATCATCAATAAGATGAAAGAAGGAATGAATGGAAAATACATTTAAACAAAGCATGGTTATATGAGGGTTAGTTACCATTTGGATTAATAAATGCACAGTACTTTATCGATTAATGAACCATGTCTTGCGTGCTTTCATAGCAGATTTGTTGTTGCAATTGATGATTACCATTATAGTAACTTAAGACATTTAGACTTAAGATCTTTTTAGAAGTGTTAGAAGGAAGTTGTTTGCTAACCTTAAGAGTGCACCTTTGACCGATAGCTTGTGTTTCTTGTTTTTTGTGAGTGCACAAGGACAGGTGGAGAAGAAAGATTTAGCCATTCAGAGTGGCCAACGCCCACTTCGTAAGTCAAAAGTTTTCATGTTGGCGGTTTTTACCGCGCTTTATTCGGACTTCAACAGCATTGCAAGCACCTTAACGAGTCATCAAGAAGAATGTTCCATTCAAATGGAGGATAGAGAAGGCATTCAACTCATCAACGAAAATTAACTAATGCGCCTTTACTTGTTTTACCAACTTGCTTAAACATTTGAAATTGAGTGTGATGCTTCAGTATAGGCATTGAGGTGTTTGAGCCAAAGGAGGCGTTGCATATTAGCAGAAATTGAGCGGCGACAGCCTAAACTATCCCACTTATGACAGATATATGCATTGGTTTCAACTCTAGAGACTTGCAGCACACCTTTGGCCTAAGGAGTTGTGATCACATATCATGTCCTTGAAGATTGAAGAGTCAACACAAGTTGGGCATGAGACTGCCGTAGGTAAGTTCATTGAACATTCCCATATGTCATCCATTAACAAGGTAAGGAGAATGTGGTAGCTGATGTACTTTCTCGAAGGAATGTGTTAATCTCTACTCTTGACGCAAAAATTACTTGGTTTTGAACACATTAAAGAATTATACCCTTTTGACCAAGATTTTTGTGAGAAATATAGGAATTGTGAGAAAAAGGGCGTGGGAAAGTTCTTTAGAATGAGTTTCTGTTTGAGAAATAGTTGTGTGTGTAGATGAGCTTAAATGTTTATGGAGTTAGAGGACATTTTGGAGTTGCCAAGACTTTAGCTATTCGTAAGAACACTTCTATTGGCCACACATGAAACAAAATGTCGAGAGAATTTGTGGTAGATGTGTCACATGTAGGCAAGCTAAGTCCAGAGTGCAGCCCAACGCTTGTATACTCTTGGATTATATTCGATGGATTTTCTGTTAGGTTTGCCTAGGTCTAAACAAGGAGAGATCAATTATTTATTGGATAGATTCTTAAATAGCACATTTATCCATGTCACAAAGGATGATGCTTCACATGTGTGATTTGTTCTTAAGGAGGTTGTGAGATACATGTTATGCTAGGATATTGTTTCGACAGAGGATGTAAAGTTCTGAGTTGCAAGTTAGGAACTAAGCTATTGTTTTCCACTACGTGTCACCTACAAACTAATTGTCAAACCGAAGTAGTAAAGAAGACTTTGTCAACTTTTTTGAGGGCTATCATTAGGAAAAAATATCAAAACGTGGAAAAAGTGTTTACCATATGTCGAGTTTGCTTACAATCATACTGTTCATTCTGCTAATAAATTTTCACCTTTTGAAATTGTGTATGGATTTAATCCCATGACTCCATTGGATTTATCTCCTTTACCTTTGTCTGAGTATGTGAATTAGATGGCGAAAAGAAACCCTAAATTTTAAACAGATCAGAGACGGCAAACTCAATGTCGACAGAGACGGACAATATGTAAACAGCAACAAGGGCCATAAGCTGATTTTCACCTGGAGATTGGGTTGGCTGCACATCGGAAAGAGAATTTCCTGTTCAAAGGCATTTCAAACACTTCCGAGAGGAGATGTCATTTTCAATCTCGAGCGTTCAATGACATGCCTACAATTGATTTACGGTGAGTATAAGTAGTGTTAGTTTTAATGTTACGACTTGACCTTTTGATGTAGTGTGATTGAGGACAAATCCTTTTCAAAGGAGGGAATGATGCAAATGAAGTTATGACATTAAAGGATCCGGTCCAAGTCCTAGTTGGGCCAGGTATGAGAGGTCGAGCAAAGAAATTCAAGGAAGCACTCAACGGCTGATCAAGAATCTGGTTCCAATAAATTTACAGCCATTGAGCATAGCCATGTTCTCAACAAAGAAGCATCAATGTGTTCAACCTAATGCAGCAGTAAATCTATATGTTTTGGGCTGATTGATTTAATCAGATATTTTCCTTTATTTGTTAGAGCTAATTGATTTAATCAGAATTTTTCTTTATTTGTTAGACTGATTAATTCAATTAGATACTTTTCTTATTTGTAGGGCTGATTGATTTAATCAGATACTTTCCTTATTGTAATCAGCCTATTTAAAGCGTACATGAATGAAAGAAACAACACAGTTTTATCACAAAAATTGAGAGTTTCTCTTTGGTTATTTGAAGAACTATTCGAACTTATCGGAATCTTTCCGTGGCGTTCACAACTTATCAAATGGAATTTCCCACCCCTGTGGCGTCTTCAGCATACCAAGGTTTTACCTCTGCATTGGTAACGGGTCGAGGTTTTCCATCCAAAATCTGATTGTAGACGGTCATGGTACCTTAGTTGTTGACGGGTCTTGTTATTCTTGGCGAGGTTCGCATCAATAACAGCCCTATGCCTATTAGCCAAGATCTTGGTGAGGACTTCGTAGGACACATCACATAAACTTATCAGATGGAATTGCATTATGTTTTCAAGAGTATCCACCATCAGGATCAAGGTAGAAAGGGTTTCATTAATGTTGTAGATCTGAGTGGGATTGTTAGAAATACTGTGTTATCAATTTGTAAAGGGAGGGACCACCCACATCCCATTGTCTTTGGTAAAACAAAGCCTAGAGACCATCAATTTTAGGCGCTTTTATAAATATCCATCTCAAAAATAGTCCTTCAAACCTAACTATCAACTATGTCCTCCAATCTGAGGACTTTCTCCCTAGAAAGATGAAGGAAGCAACAAGTTAGGTGGCTAGGGGTATGACTCCCATCATCATTGTAAAGGTTTTTGAGAAAGTTGATGGCAAGTTCCCTGAGCTAAGTCTAATCAAACACCCATTCATTTTGGGAATTCCTGAGTGCCTCAACTCGATTCTTTTTGCATCTGAAGATCGTCATACCATGGAATTACCTCTTGTTTCTATCACCAAACCTTATCCATCTACATCTAGACTTCCAAAACTATATAAGCTCTTTTAGCAATAAGGTTCTTTCGTAATCCTGTCATAGATCATGTTGGAGTTGTTCCACAAAGATGTTAGGGCAAATGGTCAACTTCAATGAAATTCCATGGAAGTGATTAAGAAGCCTCGTCTTTCTCATAAATATTCCTGAAGACATCAACATTCCAAGCCTCGAGAGTTCTCGTCAGATTGCTTATATTAGCATCCCAACTATTATCCTCATGCCAGCTATTTTTCACCACTAAATTAAAGTCCTTATGCGTGAGCCAAGAAGCTAGGAACCAGAAAGGCCATTTATTTCTTTGCTTAATTGTAATTTTGGTCTCTATATTTTAGCAAAATATATGATTTAGTTCCCTTATTTTGGAAAAGAATTATTTGGTCCTTTTACAAAACAAGCAGATTTGATCCCTCCATCTGTATGCTGTTAAAATTTTGACAGAAAATGTTGATGTGACATTAAAAAAAATTTCATTCCAAATAAGTAATATAATGCATTTAACATACACATGACTCCCTAAATACTCAAATGAAATTTAATAATTATATTAATTTTTTATTAATCTTATTTTTATTAAGCTTAATTTGGGTATTTAAGGAATCATGTAGATGTCATATGCATTTAAAATGACTTATTTGAAAATAAAAATTAATTTTTTGATGTCATTGTCACAACATAGCCTAAAGGCGCTACAATGTGAAAGGCAACTAAATTCAATGTGTAAGAGTCACCACCAATGTTTTATTCAATAAGGGAAAATAATTGGAAAACCCTTTGAAAGAGAAAAAGTGGTCTTTTCATTGAGTAATGTTATTTGCTAAGTGAAAAAATTGGTCTTTCTATTTATAACTCCCTATCTTACATGTAAGGTGTCACAACTTATCCTAATTCAAATTTCATAGTTAATCATATAGTTTAACTTTAAACTTGATAGCTATATCATAAAGTATAGTATATTTCATATTCAAAGTAATCCAAACTGTATTAATTCACAATTTTGACTTCTTTCTAGGTAAGAACAATTTAGTTTTTTGGCCAATGTACCGTTTGGACATTGGGACTTCACCGCCTGAGCTCCCAAGAACCAGAAAATTTACTATCTCTGAGCGCTGGCCTTTAAGCGCCCAGTCTCAGCCAACTCACTGCCTAGGCACCTAGGTGCCTAGTTGGCCGAGAAGACCAACTTAGTTTTCTGAGTTTGATTCTTTTTTATGTACTGCTTGGGAATTTTTCCTGCATATAATAAACACATGATTAATCTTACTGGAATGGAAGTAAAATCATTGTTAAATTTTAATTTGGTGATTCTTAATTAAGTACTTAGATGATAATCATAGAGCACACCAAATTTATTTAGTTGTAACCAAGGTTAGGATTATATCATGGGTCACTTAGCAACTATTTTACATGCAAAATAAAGGAAAATTTAGTCAAGTTATTTTACATATCTCTCATTAAAAGTGACCTCTACATAGTTAAACTCATACACCCTAACACTTTATCTTTTGTCAGGATCTTGGTTGTCATTCTAGACAATCCTAATGCTATGGATTGCTTTGACTGCACCCACTATGGGTATGTCGACCCAAAAATATTGAATCTTAATTATTATCTGAAGGAATGACATCTTGGCTTAAATATGAAAAATAAAACATTAGCAAATAGGAGTGAGAAAAAAATCTCAGTAGAGAGAGATAACATTTGATTTTTAAATTATAATATTCTCAGCTGTATAATCATACAGAAAATGACTTCTCTTTAGCATAAACTCTCATTTAACATGATCTCTTAATCTTGTTATATCTCATTATCAATTATTTTCATTAATATCGTAATATGATTCTTAACATAGGAATAGAGTTCTTTCCACTTGTAAGGGCATCTTCTCGCCATTGCCACCGAAATGACCTTACCACAAAGTGGCATTAATCATGTGAGATCACCTCCTTAATGATCATTTCCAAACTTTGGTGAAATCACCCCCCATAAAGATCACTTCTCAAAACTTTATTGATAATAAGCATAGTCATATTATAAATCCATGGTTCATAGTTTATCATTACAAATGAAATTATCATAATAAGAAAATACATGAAATGAACCATAATTAAAGAATAAAACATTTCATCAATATAATAACACATATTAAATAAGAGTAGAGAAGAGAAGTGTTATCACTCCCTACATGGTCTTGGGTGTGGTGGTTTGCTTGCTCACGAGTTTGAGTTTCAAAGGGATAGTATTTTGATTAGTTTCAAGTGTGTGTGTGCATGGGATACATGGAATGGGATATTTATAGGGTGATGGTCGTGTGAAGGAAGTGTGTGCCGTGTGTGATGTCTAAGGCATGTGATTAAATTCACATGGTGTCTTGAATTCCATGTACTTAGCCGTGCATCTTTTTGCTTTAGAAATCTTATCTCTTTGAATTCAAAGAGTCTATTCATGCTAGATACTCCTAGGTTTTTAGGTTAGTCTACTTAACTAGTTTACAAGTGGCATAATGTTATGCACTTGGGTCAATCAAGGGGTGTCTTGGCCGTGCATGCATGCTTCCTTCTTCTATTGAAGTCATATGCTTAATTAAAGCTTGGGATAGGGAGGTGGCACATGGCATCTTATCTCATCAATCATCATTACTTAGGGTTACTTTAGAATCTAATGTTGTCCTTCTTAATGGGTTCATGACCGTGTATTTATAGATAAAAAGTTAGGTGTCTAAAATGTTTATTTGCCTAGTAAGTTAAGGCTATATGATTAAAATCATAAATTAAACTTATATGTTGCCACTTGACATTTTACTTTCTCACTAATTGGTAATTTTAGTTAATGCTAATAGTTTGATGGTTCCATCTTGTTTCATCATAATATCTAGCCGTGTATATCCAATCTCTTGGAATTTCTAGCCCCTTTTTTTATTATGTTTTATAGCTTCTCTCTTATTTCATGCAAAATCCTCTAAGTACTATTGACTTGACAAGCTAATTTATTCATGCAACCTAGTGTATGACCGTGGTATGCATTTAGACATGGTCTTTTCTTCTCTTTTGACTATAAAGATAGCATTTTATTAATTGCTACTTGACTTCTACCTATGTAATCATTTCTTAGTACATGCAAGTACTTAGTTTCTCTAGTTTCTAGTTTTGTTCTCAATGCTTTTGCTTGGCCATGTAAGTTTTTTAGGGATTTCTATCCCTTAGTGGTTAAGTTGTCTTGATTTGATGGCTTGTATCACTCTTAGATAGCTGTGAGAGTTCGCGTCTCTTCTAAGTTTGTTAATTTTGACCATATGGTTAATGACACGTTAGGGTGATGACATTTGGCACTTTTATCTTGTTAAATAAATAATTCCTAGCTCACTTTTGACCAAATAATGGGTACTTTCCAAGTATCTTCTTTGATGATTACTCATCTTTGATAAGGTTAAGACATTTGGCTTTGTAGTTTTTCAAACTAATGATTACATAGAATTTTTCTTGGATAGTTAGTTTAGTTATAGTTGGCCGTGGGTTTGGAAAGGTTGGTTTCTTGGAATTTCACTCTTTCCTTAGTGATTAAGGTCATATGCTCTAATACTTAGGAAGCAACCACTTGGCCACGCACATCTAGCTTCTAGGTTATGATTCCATTTCAATTTTTTTCAAGTAGCTTTTATTGCTACTTTTGACTATTAGAGAGTCATTCCACTTCTAAAGATTGTTTCCGCTCCTTAGTTCTTTTAACTTTATACTTTTTATATTTTGTCTTATTTTGTTAAATAAAATGACTAGCTTCTTCTAGTTGACTTAGAGTTGACTTAATTTGTTTATTTTTTGACTAATGATTTTTGATTGACTTAGGGTTGACTAATTTTTCTTAAGTTTGCTTAGGGTTGACTTAGTCTTCTTCTAATCTTTTCTTTAATTTTACACCAAAATTTATGTTTATTATCTTCTTTTTCTTATTTTTAACTAGAGCAACTTTGAAGACTAACCCTTTCTCACGTGATTTTAGTAAGGACTTTTCTTAGTCTTAACTTATCTCCTAAGTATTTGTCTACTTAAAAGTCACTTTCCAAGAAGCTTCCCTTCTTCCTTTATCTCTTATGGGCACGTGTCTCCCTTTTTTTTAACCAAAAATCCTTGCTTTGGTCATTCATGACCGTATGCTTGGATAAATATTCTTCTTTTCAATTTTTGTCACATGTTTTTTAAGTGAATCACTTTATTGACTAAACAATAATTTCCTAGAAACTTCATGTCCCCCTTTTTACTTATGGTCACGTGAGTTCCTTTCTTTTTACTAGTATTTTATTTCTTTTCTTTTATATGTATCTTCCTAGAAGTTTCCTTACTTGTTTCTTCTATTTTTCTCTCTTTCACATGGGATTCAATGGAATCTTAGTATTTTCTCATGTTGATTAAGTTTTTAGTTTCTTAAGTTATCTTTTAATTTCTTAAGAACTTACCTTGGTTCTTTTCCCTTTTTCCTTACTCTCACGAGAAAATGTTTCTTTAGAAGACAAATTATTTGTCTTTTTCCTTTCTTATATCATTTGAGTCATGCATCTAGCCTTTGGGTTTAATTTGCTAAACTTAAGGTCTTGGATTATAAGTCACATGTCATCTAGGATGTTTTAGTAGACTTAAAAGTCTACTAAAATATCATATATATTTTTTTATTTTTTAAAAAAAATTTCAATAATTTTTTTACTCAATAATTATTAGTAGTGATTCTATTTTTATTTTTAATTTCTCCTACCATTCCATTGCAGCGTCTTTTGAAAATAGTCATGACACATACATGATTAGTTAAAAAATGAAAAAAATTAGTTTATGATTATAAAAAGAAATAAACCACTATATTGGTTCACAAAAGATCACCTCTCTTAAATATTAGTCCGTGAAAGAAAGAAATTGAGACCAAAGTCCTTCAATCGTTGATCTATTGCTTAAATCCATCCTTACGTTACATTAGAATGTTGACAGAAATGCCCACGTGGCATGTGACTCATCCCCGATCTCTAGTGAGGAGGCAAGTACTCAGAGGTATATGCGAATATTTTAAAATTTTAAAAATTAACAAAAAAATTGAGAAAATTTAGCATATCAAATTACAACTTTGTTCAATAATTTAAAGTACTTAAAAAATCAAAAAAATGTCACAAATAACATATTAACTTTAGTTTTATTTGGTCATAATCAATCTATATAACTAAAGTAAATAATATAAATTTTCTGAACACTTTTTAACCTTATATAGAGCCATTCACTTATTTCATTGTAAAATGATAAACTATAGATTCTAATCTCACTTCATCTTAATTGGAAAAATAATCATAAAATGTTAAAAAAATTCGCGAGTACTTACAGGACAAGCATTAAAATACCAACTCTCGCTCCCGTTTATCAAATGGATACCTGTCAACCCGTCTTTTGGTAAGCAATCATCGCATATACCTGTATGCATGAGGAATTTTGCCACTTCTTTAAAAACCTACTTGACACTCCAACCACTCACCCACATTTCACATACTAAATTAAACAGGCTCGTTTAAGGAGAAATTCCTGCTTAAATACAAATCTAATACATCAGATTTGCACACACCCAATTATAAGACGACAACACATAAAAAATTGGATCCCACCACTAACTCAGCAATTCTTGTTTCTAGGCTTAAATGGCTTAGCCGAAATTGTACTCGCTCATCAATCTTTCCCTCTCTTTTTTCTTTTCGTTTTTCTTTCTCTTTCTTTTTAATTATGATTAAGCTCCAATTTAAGAATGGGAATTCCAAGGAGATGAAGTTGCAACGGTGTTGTTACTTCGAATGTTTTTTGTGTTACTTAGAACGTTTCGAGCGTGAGATAATGGAACCCATTCACGTCTTTACAGCAGCCCTCTTTGCACCACGGTCGAGTCAAATCAGCTCTCGGCTTGCGTCAAATTCTAGATGGAGAAATTTGCTCAAGGAACGACACCCATCTCTCTAGAAATTTGCTCGACCACTAGATGGATGTGGTTTTCAAGTATTAAAAATTTGATTGAGCAGATTTTGAAGAGATTCAGCAATGATTGGCTCCCAGGTTTCGGCTTTTCCAAATGGGCAAAAGCGCAAACGGATTTTGAGCATCCTGCGTACCAAAACTGTAGAACTTCATGGTCGACATCTTCGGAAAATCCAAGAAATTTGTTCCTGTTACGGAGTTGGTCGAGGAAATGGACTAACTTGAAGATTAAGGATTAAGCATGAGGCATGGATTAAAGAGCAGCTCCTCTTGTTGAAGCCTGCAATGTTTGTGCAGGAGTTTCATCCTGACATAGAACCCATCTTCTTTGGGGTCTTCTCAGAAAGATTTCGGCTTAGCCAGAAAAAGAATTGCTGAGTGAGGAAAGAGAGAGCAAAATTGTTGAGCCCCTCATCTGAGAGAAAATTTTCGGCTGTGCCAGTTAAGCCCAGAAGCAAGAATTGCTGAGTTAGCGGGGGGACCTAATTTTTTATGTGTTATCCTCTTATAATTGGGTGTGTGCAAATATGTGTTGGATTTGTATCTATGTTGGTAAATTCTTAGGATAAGAAATTTCTCTTATACTATGTCATTAAGCACATGACATATCAAATTTGTGGGTTAACGTTATTTTTTATTATTTAAAAAATAACATTAATTATTTTGATGTATCATGTGTTTAATGATATAATGTAACTAAAATTTATTATATCAAGAATATCAAAAAATTTCTCCTCTAAGCAAGAATTTCTCCTATTTGAATCAACATTTTTGGGTTGAGTTAAGTCATTTTAATTTTTTGTTGGATATATAAAAATATGATTCAATTCAAAGAATTTTAGTTAACTTTTTAGAGTTATCCCAACAAAAATTAGACATAAAAAAATAAGGCCTACCATAGAAATTGGCATAAATCCACTTATATTAAAGGCGAATAGAGTCGGTCAGTTGGATCATAAACTATACTCTTTTCTGATTATGATTCATTCTAATTACTGAATTCATAGTTAGATTATTTTGAGTCAATCAAAATCGATCAAAAACTGATCATAACCGCTAAATTGACTAATTTTTGTTGGATCGGATCAGTTATGATTAAAATATTTTTTTGACATTTTTTTTACCAAAACATTGTCAAACTTTTTTAAATAATTATTATTATGTTGTGATTATAAAATTAAAACTTTATTATGTATTTAATTATTAGTAATGTATGTTATAACTTAATAATTTATAAAAAAATATTATTGATATCTTATTAATTTAATTATGTTTGATGTCATCCAATTTGACCATATGATCTAATCAATTAAAGCAGAACCAAAAGTCTCACTAATTTAGTTTCCGATTCAGCTTTAAAAACATTGATAAACCATCACCTTTTACGTCCAAGTAAGGACCAAGTCATCCATTAATACCATCAATTGGCATCAACGCAAGACACGTAGGAGTACCAAAAAAAAAAAAACGCGAGACATGTGGGATAAACTAGATTTCTGAGAATTCGGTGAACTTTACCATCTACATACGGCTTCTTCGCTCCTTGACGAATAGAAGTTGAGTATTATATTCTAATTTTGGATATAGAAGTACTAAACAAAAGATAAAAAGGCGTATAGAAAAAGAGAAGCAAATGAAGTTAGACTTGATTAAATTTTATCAATATTCTAATCTTTAATTATTTTGGTGAGTCTTTTATTGTTAAGGATGGCAACAAGGCAAATAGGAGGAGAATTTCACCGAATCTGACCTCACTCCAAACTCCCTAAAATGTAGTACAACGGGCCCTACCCTCTCCATAGACTTTGAGACTCGAAACCTGAATTAATTTTTAAAAAAATATTTAAAATCTACACTCTATTTATTATTATATTTTTAAATATGTAAAATAAATTTATATTAAAAATTAATTATTATTTTATATAAATAAAAAAATATGTTTAAAAAGATATTTTTACGATCTCAATTTATAATTTAAATAAATAAATTAATGTAATAATATCTAACTTAAAAATATGTTTTAAATATAAGTATAATTTAAATAAAAGTACCGTGAGATAGAATAAATTGTGCTCAAATTTTTTATTTTTTTTAATTTATTTTTAATATTATCTTTTTAATTAAGTATTAATAAATTAATAAAAAAAATTTATATTTAAAAAAATTAATATTAATTAAAAAATATATATTTTTTAATTTATTAACATTTAACTTGAGAGACAAACTTAAAGATAAAAAAAGAGAATAAAAGATTTAAATCCTGCTTACTCTACCCTAAAAGAAAATACAACCTTAACTCACCTTTAGCCGTACGTTGCGAGAAGAGTAGAGAACCTGCTCCGTGTGGGGGCGAGACGGATTGGAAGCCGCAGGCAGCAGCTACATTTTGCCATCCCAATTCATTTTACACAAAGCTGCCACATGATGGCACATTAAGAGACCAAAGAAGATGAACTTGAGATTTGCGAAGATATACCACCAAGCATTAAGCAAAGGATTTAAAAACTCGTACTTGATAATAACGTATAGTATTAGTAACTAAAAATGATGTTATTCTTTTTCTAAAGCTATTTAACTATTCACATACAAATTTATTCAGAAAATAAAATTTTTTTATTATAAAAATTAAAAGGTCTAAGGTCTGATGTAACCATGTGAAAAGTACAAAAGAAAATTCGCACAAAATGATAATATAATTTGATTCTGCCAAATTATTAAATGTAAGTGTTATAGTCGTTAGAAAAATTTGATATTGAGTGTTATATTGACAATTCTAAAGAGTGTGAGTGTAATTTACCTAAAAATCAAGCCAATAACTAGAAATAATTCAATTGATCATGTTACTGTACTTTTATTGAAAGCATTATAAGCGCTTATTAGCTTTTCTTTCCAAAAGTACTAACTAGATATCATTTTGTTATGATACACGAGTTTATAAATATTTAAAATTATTTAAAAGATTATTTAGAATAATTTTAATATTTTTTATTAAAAATAATCTCATATGATTTGTACTAATGTTCAATGTACGTATCATAAAAATAAATTTATAAGAGTAACATATGAAAATAATAATTTCATTCATATTGTATTAGTATTCAGTATATTTATATCAAAATTAAAAGATAAAATTCATGAATGTGAAATATAAAAATAATAATTTTATCTAAATTATATTAATATTTAATATATTTTATCTAATAATATTTATTAAACTGAAGTCAATTAAAAAAATTATATCTTTAGTTAAGATTAATTTTTAGGTAAATTTATTTTTTAATTTTTAATATAAACTACTCTCATCTTACCTGTATTTTGCATTTACAGCTCATGCTTTTCTTTTTCTTGTATTTTAAAAAACATATTAAAAAATGCTATGAGGTATAATAATTCAATTAAATGAACAGTAACCTCCTAAATATTTTTTAGTCAAATATTTTTATCTCTTAATTAAAAAAATAACACGTTCATTTGAATAATTTAACCATATAAAATTAAATTAGAGTAAATAAAAAAAGATATATTTTTGATATGTTAATTTAACCACAAAATTTGATATGTTTTTGTAACATTCTTTATAAACAGAAAATAATTTTACGTAATTTCTAATATTAAAATTTTGTTCAATGAATATAATTATAAAAGATGAAAGTAATATACTTTATTTTTTTGTTATCAGAACTATTATCTTGATATGTACTATTGTATCTCTCAATTCGTATTTTGAATCTATACTATATATAAAATGAATTGTCCCTTTTGGTTTCTATATTTTAATTTTTGAAAATGTCATTAGTAACCAACTAATCACACATATATAAAAATATAAAAATATAAAAAATATTATATTATTATCCCTAGAAGTTATAATTACATTAGAAATTAACTTCTTTTTTTATTTATAATTTATAGTTATAATTAAAAAGATAATAACTTAAAAATATAAATTAAGAGACACAGTACTGGCTTATAATTTGCTAGTTTTATATAATTATCTTATAGATTAGTTAAGTATAATTTTATTATAATTAAAATTAGTTAAATAAAAATAATTTTATTAAAAAGTAAAAAGTAATTAAAGTTAATTATAACACTATATGTAAGAAAAATATATAATTCTCTATATTTAAAAATATTATAATTGTACAATATAATTATAAAAAAATATTTATATTTATAATTTTATTTTTTATTTATGTTTAATTAATTATTAATAAATTTTTAAAAAAATAAAAATTAAATATTAAAAAAATAATTTTTTATAATATTATAGATAAATATTTATTTTAGTTCTTTTAATAATATATGTGATGTTAATTTAATTTTTTTTAAAAAATTAGTATTTTTTTTAAAAAAATTAACACTAAATTAGTTCGTAAAATTAATTTTTTTTTTAAATTTTTTGTGTGTAGAAGTAATAAAAAAAAAATAGTGTAATGTCACTTTTTTTTTTTTTAATTTTTGAGATCTTTAATGTCACCTTTTATTAATATCTACAATGAGTGTTTTTATCATAACTAGGTGGCAGCGTGCTGCAGGACTCAATTATTTTTGTCTTGATGATGGCCTTGTGAGCCCAACTTAAAAGCGACGTCAAAGAAAGAAGGGAAAGGCGAAAAGGGAGAAGAAGAAGAAGCAGAAGAAATGTGGTCTCTTTCTCTGTCTTCAACTGTTACTTCGCCAACTACTTCCTCTCTCTACAGCAAACCCAAGCCATGTCTCCGTCTACAAGCTGCAGCTCTACCTCCTCCCTCTCGCTCCCTCTCTTCTGGGTCGTCATCGCTCAGCCACCGCTTCAATCCGCTTGGGTAATGCGCTCTCGGATTCAGTAGATTTGGAATGCCTTGGTCGAGACAAAAAATGTTTAAATCGTTTGGTTTCTATTTTTGTGCTTTTGTTTTGGGGTTGAAAGATCTTTGATGGGCTATGATGGAAGGTTCGTGAAGTCGAGGAGAAGCAGAGGATTCCGTGCGGTTTGTTATGTTGCTCCTCTCACTGCTCGTAATTTGCAGTGGATCTCTACTGTTTCTTCTGTGTCAGTTACTTTTCCTCTCTTACATGCATGTGCTAAATGTGGGCATCTTTAGTTTTTATCCATTTATGTATTTATTTATGTTTGTGTATAGACAAGTTTTAATTAATGATTCTGGGAAAAATGTTTCTGAGTTGCTTGCAGTCTGAAAGTGCAGGCAATTTGGATCTTTGATCACGAATTTGATAGAATTACAAACCCATTTAATATATCGGGCATGACATGTTATCTGCATAAATCATGTGTTATTAACTTGTTATAGTTTTCTCACCAAGAAAAAAACAGCTTGTTATAATTTAAATTGGTTTGTCAATTATGACTCACGGGTATTTTCCAGGGAATAGAAACTTCTAAACCGCTTCTTTTTCTAAACGAAAACCTTACTTAAAGCAGTTGTGGATGAGTTCAATGGATAACTCTTTTTGCAACCCAAGAAGATGGGAATGTGTTCAATTAATGAAACCTGGGAATAACAGTGAATTTTGTCCTGAATGATTGAATCTGGGATATTCTTTATGATGATTGGGGCATTAAATCAGCAGGCTTCCTTTCTACCATCATTTTCTCCATGGACAGAAAGCAGGGTCCATCTGTTCTGTATGCTTGTTTTGAACTTCATATTTAGAAGACAGAGTGAGGACAGGGAATGTTGAATGTAGGGGAGTGACTTGTTTCATCTGAACAACAATTGGTCCGTTGCAGATTTGAATTACTAGTTGTATTTATAGATTCTGTTACTACTGTAGCTAAGAATTGAACCCTGTGCTTTTGGAAGAGGCAGTGTTAGGTTCCAAAACTACAGACAATTCATTATTTTTCTAAGGCACTCAATAAAATACAAATCTTTTGGCCCTTAATAGTAGCTTTAAACTAGCTTTGTGATCGTGAACCAGATATTCTGTCCCTTAATCATGTCCTCTTTTCCATTTAAGTTGGAGTGGTTAATCATGGAAATTCATTTCTTTCTTATCTCTAATTAATTTTTCACTATACTAGGTATGACTCACATTTTCCTTTTAATATCACAACAAAAATGTATGTTTTTCCTTGTAGCAATTCCGTACGGTTTTAACTTATTTTATTATGGAAAGCTGCAAGTCATAGTTTCTTTTGTCTCTTGCTTTGTTAAATAATGCAAAACTTTAGATGTGGCTGATGGATATTCAGAATCTTGTAGGGTTTTAATACTGGCAAGGGGCACTGCTGTGCAGAAATCATTTATTGTTCCATTATTTGCTTTGCAAGCACCTGCAAGTGTCATTACCTGGATAAAGTATGGCTTTAATTCTTTTATTTTATTGTCATGTTCATATTTTAGCATTCATTCAATACTTGTTGAATTGTTTAAAGATAAATTTTCCTCCACTTGTTCAACAATCACATAGAGTATTATTCTATTTCGATACCAAGAGATTATTATTCTGTTTATAAACAGTGTTCTTCTGTTTAGTTTTTACCATTTTCTCCTCAAAATATTTTACACACATTGGACATACAGCGGTACATATGGTGCGTGGTTAGCATTCTTGGCACTTCTGGTTCGTCTCTTCTTCTATATTCCTGGTATGTTTTCTTATCCATTACACACATATATAGCATGAAATTTAGGAAATCTGGAAGGAGTTACAATTGATACAATAGACCTCAAGAATACCATGGCCCTCATTGAAATTGGTGTAAATCAACAAGTTGTTCTAGGAACCTCAGGATGGGCTCTATATCTTCGCCTAGTATAAACTCCGAAACACAAGAAAGAAAAGCCTGATTGTGGATTGAAATAATACAAATAATTCTTGTTTATCTCCATACTTTGAGAATTAATTGAAGAAAGAAAAATTTTTATGTTGGATCTTCTTTATTTCCAGGTGAACTTGAGTTACCATTTCTAGCATTACTCTTGGTGATGGTGGCTCCTTATGAGGCCATGAAACTAAGGTAAGCAAATCCATCTTTTTGAGACCATCGAGCCATTGTCTCTTTTACATTTTATAAAATGCTTAAACATCTTTGTCATCATCAGGGGCACAAAAGAAGGTGCTATAATTTCATTGTTGATTGCGGTGTATTTGGCTTTCCAGCATTTCTCAAGAGCAAGCTTCCAGAAAGCATTTGACCAAGGTTCAATTGTTGCCACCTTAGCTGTCGTTTGTATCACTGTTGCTTCTTTGTTGCTTCTGATCTGAGTTGACTTTAAAATGATATAGACTAATAAATTCTTGTAAATAAGAATAATACTTGTCTGAATGGTGATATTACTGCAGAAAAAAAGTTATGGATCAGAACTTGATCTTGTACTTTTTAATAATTCTTATCAATTCAAATACTGTAGAATTTGTATTTATAACTTGATATTCTTTATATATTATTGTGACTGAAGCTGGCTTTTGGTCGTGGATTGCTGCCATAACAAGCTTCTCTTGTCACGTGTTTGTCTCTGCTGCTATCATATAGACTGCGAGGAACATATATAAAAATGCTGCTCTTAAAATTTTTTTAATTCAAATATGGTACACCAAGTACCAGCTTGTGCAATTTATTAAAAGAGGGTGAAATGCTCTCTTCCTTCACCCCCTTTGTTACATGGAGATAGGATAATCAATCTAACATTATCTTTGTTGAAATCTGTCTCTCAGTTGTTTGTCCATATCGATATTACTATCCTATACATATTATTCAAAACAAAAATATTACTATGCTATGCATTATCTTCTTTCTTAAAAAGGGGTTCACTTGCTACATTTAAATTTCTTTCTTAGTGTTTGGCAGATATAAGTGTTATCAATGTAAGATTAAAATTACTGATTCATGGTTGAAATGATTATATCCTGATTCTATCTCAAAAGAATGGTTGTTCCCTGAAGAGTATAAGAAGTTGCTCTCTATCATTCGATTAAGATTCAATAGTACTTTCAGGAATTTATGTAGATTTTGTATTGGGATTTATGTATAACATTTATACTAGAGTCTAAAAGCTGTTGTTTGCAGATTCCATTTCAATATCTTTACATTTTACTGGGGCAGAATAGCAAGATTTAGAATCTATAGTAAACAATAAAGTTGTTTGCATATTCCACTACACCTAGGAAGTTTGATGGCTGTTTGTAACTCTATATTACAAAAATTTGTGAGGAAGAATTAATCACCACTATTTGTTGGTTGGGTTTTGTCACGGGTTTAATGGAACTATCTTGAAAAATATGATAAATGAATGAGTATTACATTTGAACTTGCAATTAATTAAGCATTTGCATGTATCAAATGAACCCATTAAAGTGTAAACATTTAGAACTCTTTAGATCTTACTTAAATGCTAGCATTTGCATTATCTGTTGTATTTAAGTTTTGTGCTTTTCCAATAAAATTCTTTTACACGGATGATAACTTACATCATAAAGCCATGTTTATGTTACATGCCGATATGGCCACTGTTAGAAATATAAAATCATTCATGTGTCTTTACCAAATAGGTTAAGCTTTTGGGATAGTTGGTTCATGATATGGAATCAGAGCCTCTATGACCAAGTGGTCCTTGCCGTCTCTTATTCTTCATAATTAAGTAGAATTTTAGAATAAGGTAAGGTGGGTATGTGCATTGTCCACACTTCAAGCCTAAAGGGCTCTTGCGTGATGGGATGTGTTAGAAATATGAAACCATTCATGTATCTTCACCTAATAGCTTAAACTTTTTGGATAGTTAGTTCGTGACAGCCACATCACCTTTATATGTTACTGTTGTGATAAGGTAGATTTTCTAAAGTAGCCTTCTGGGCATCCTGGTTCTCATCAATAACCTGTTTTAAACCAAACATAAGTAATTTTAGAAGTCCTTGAAAGTAATTTATTTTGTTCATTAAATAAAATGGCAGCTAGCTGATATTAGTTACAGGGGTTCTCTATGGAACAGAAGCTAATACTGCAGAAAAACTGTCTACAAGAACCTATAAATCATTTTGGCTCTACCACTTTTTTGGGCTTTATGATCAACTAACAGGTGTACATAGATGAAAGGTAGTAATTTTAGTGGTGAGACTTAAGACAACAAATATGACATTGTTGACTTTGCCTCTTTTAAGTCTTGCAAAAACTGCTGGAAGACTGAGTGAATTCCAGCGTATCACATAAAGAACGTCTGAATCTTGTGTTTTTGGTCTAGATGTAATTTGCTAGATGAAGTGAAGCCCAGAGGACACATGTGGTGAAGAACAGCAACAAGGAATAAGAAGCAGATGTGGCTATGTTGGGGCTTCCTGTAGGTTCTGAACCATAGACTGTTGATCCGCCAGGCATTGTCATGCTTGGTGTAGTTGGGGTCAAAGGACTTGGTGGGCTTGGTGGGCTGACATATGTTGGAGGACTCATGCTGCATTGATAATATATATTAGGATGTATAGGATTACATCTTCATTTTTTATTGATTATAGGGTGAATAAGATACAGGTGCTGCAAATTCTCACCTTTGTGTTCTGGACGATGTGTAGTGGCAGTTTCCATTACCTGCAATGATACTAAATGTTATTTTGTATTTTAAGGTCGAGAAGCACATAGCTAACGTGAATAAGTAGGAATTTGTTGACAGTCTAATCCCATTCAAAAACAACGAAATAAATGAAGCCCGCAATCCTGGTAGTCTCACAATTAATGACATTGATATGAACTGATTTGGTGAGAAAGTCAGAAAACCAAGTAGACAGCAGAATATTTTAGGACATGCATCAGTTACTGGTAAATGGATTAAATAGACGGGTTGGACCCTGATCAGCTACTGAAAGAGATGTATGATAATATGACGGGTTGGTTTCATGGAAGAGTATGGATTCTTTTCATAAATAAATCAAAGATTCAAGGGAATGACATCATGTGATTCCCCGAAGCTGTGTTCCATAGATGAAAGTATGAGTTCCTGTCTTCTACCAGGTAAGTTACGGGTACGGGTATTGGATATGGCAATTTGTTCAAGTCTTGGATATGGGTGGGGTTAGATATATGATTAAATTATTTAAAGATGTGTAATTATGTGTAAGTAATAGAGAACTGTCTGAATAAGAAGCATCATACAAATCCTACGGGTAAGCAACAAAGGCATAGTTAAGATAGAAATATGGGAGAGGGGATTATCAAACTAGAGAAAATGTTTTCTTTTCCCCTGGTTTAGGACCGTAAACTGCCTCTCGTGTTTTAGAAATTTTGAGTAAAAAACTGCATGTTTTTATGAAGAAATTGTGACATGTGCCATGCCGGATACCCGACAGGTCTCCTTATGTATTGGATACGGATACGATATAATTTAGGGAGTACCTTGTACCCATGCGGCATAGGCTTGAAGAGTTTGAATGCAAAATTTATTTTTCTTGTCCATTTTTAAGACAAGTAAATCATAATTTTAAACTTTTTTTTTTTGTGGTCTCAACAAAAATTGATCACAAGGAGGCAATTAGGTTTTTATGTTTGATGAAATTCTTACTTGGATCAGTGTTTGTAAGTGTTGCCGTTCCTCCGAATACACAGCTTGTAGGTGCTGGATTCTTCTGGTAGTAGTCGTTGAATGCATAGGAAGCATGGTCTCGGACAGTATTTGGGTTATAACAACTTGCTCCTGGTTGAACTGCTGAACAGTCTGCACCTCCATACCCACAAGCATAGTCAAGAGCCACCTGTAGAGCAGTGTCTGCAGCTGTTTGGCTTGCAACACACCATTGACCACCTGATGATGCAGGAGTGGTTGTGGTTGGTGTTGGAGGGTTTGTGTTTGGGTTTGTTGGGGTTGCAGGGTTGGTGTTTGGGTTTGTTGGGGTTTGCCCTGTAGTGTCAGGTCCTTGAGGAGATGTTGGGTTGACCGTAGGAAACGGATTGTCTGTGCCTGGAGTTGAAGGGTTGACGATGGGAACTCCATCCCATTGAGTACCCAACTCAGATGATGAGAAGATTTCCTGGTTTTCTTCATCTCTTAATATTTTGGCTGTACCTAGACCTGGAAAAGAAGAAGAAAGATCATTTTAACTCTTCAGCAGAACAAATGAAAAGAATTTGTTGAAATTCAGTCAACCTATGAATACTTTTGTGATGCATATACGTATATACCCTTCCTAAAGCTACCATCGATTCATCCACATTGCACCAAGTCATGTTCATTGCAATTGAACCAAAAACAGAGCATGACTACTGGCTTCAATGAATATATCTTAATAAAAAACTCATGCTGTTATAAATGCAATGGGAAGTAATTTACTGCATTGCTACTCTTTATTTAAGGTCAGACTCTGCATCTTTATTGTACACTTCTCTCTCTCTCCTTCTCTCTCTCTCTATTGTTTATCAATGCAAGGAACTAAGAATAAAACAAATATGAGGCATAAGGGACCAAAATTCCAACACAAATCAAGTCACCTGAACTGAAGAAAAGACACAAGCAAAATAACGCAAGGTGCCAACTTCTAGCACCCATTTCTGCAGGTTGGCTTCTATGCATGGACTGCAGATGTTTGTTTCTTTGATTTGGACAAATGTTAGAGAAGCTAAGATTTATTAAACAAGAGAAGCACCTATGGTGTTCCTGTGAAGAAGAATTTTTATCTTTTTAATCTACATCTTTTATATATTTATATAAAATAAAAACGGGAAGAATCGTAACTTTCTTGGATCAACGAGAGAAGGAAGAATATAAGAAAACTTGAGAAAGGAGGCATTGGATAGTTGAAATTGGCAAGCAAGAGAAGGTGCAAAAAGAGAAAAAAAAGGTACATGGCGAAGGGAATGGCAAAAGGGTGTGATCTGAATGATATTAAAATCTGATGCTCGAGGGGCTGCAATATATATATAATTAATTTGACGGTGATATCTCTGCAACGTCCTTTCTCTTTTGTGCTGCTCTTTTGCTACTGTTTTATGGGACTGAACCAAAAGCTAAAGCCGATGTGCACTGTGGTTTCGTTGCCTTTCAGGGTTTGTGACGAAGAATGCTGTCTCCCTTCTATTCTTGTCACCACCCTGCGCGTCTTGACACACAAGCCGTTTTGTTTTCCCTTTGAATAAATAGTTCTTCTGGAATGTTTCCCAATTAGGATTCCTTTTCTGAGAAATCTGGAGTTATGCTATTGCTGCCTTGTCCAACAAGAATTTTGCTTAATTATGTCATTCTTAAGCTACCTTGTCTCCATGTTCTAATTTGTCTCGCACAGATTAGATTATAAATTCTAGGTATCTCAAACTAGACATGTTTGCGTTATTCTTTCTCTTTTTTTATGCAAGATCTTGTATAAAAAAGGAGAAAGAATAACACAAACACCTCTAGTTTTATATCTCTATATATATATATATATATATATATATATATATAATAATAATTGATACTTGTGTAAATCAAAGTCAATTTTATAATAGTAAATAATTTTTTATTGAATGATTTTACTTTTAAATTCTACCGTTGGATTTAAAGTTCTTTTCATGTAGATCATATATATAAAATTTTACATTAATTTAAAATTATTTTATACTCCAATAATATATCTAAAGATTAACGTAATATATATTTTTTAAATATAAAAAAAGATGAATTATTTGATTATATCCTTATTGATATTCAATTTTTTTAAAATTTAACAAGAATGATCAACTTGATATGTAGGCTTAATTCAATAGTTATATATATATATATATATATATACACACACACACACACACACATACTTCAAGAGTAAAGTTCTCGTAAGTCCACAAATAGATCAATTCCATAAATAAAATTTCATAAAATTCTATAATGAATTGATATTTCATCGAATTATTATATTTTAGCAAACAATACATTTTTTAAAATATAAGTAAATGTCAACTATTAAATTAAATACTCATACATATTCTATTTATCTTAAATTTGGTATACATAATTATTATTATAATATTACATGATTCAATTGTTATATTGATAAAATTCTTACTTCACCAAAAGTTATTTAACGGTATAAGTCTTCCAACACTTACTCTTAAAGTATATATATATATATATATATATATATATATATTATTAAGAAAAGTAGAGGAAAGGAAGCATGGTGAAGTAAATGTGAATTGCATATATCATCTTCCATATCAGTACATGAGAGCTTTTATACATAGGCAGAACACGTGAGAGAAATATGCTAACTACTATAACAGCTATAACTGAATCCTAACAGATTAATCATCTGGAGTCATCTAGAACTCTCTAACATCCCCCCTCAAACTCAGGGAGAGTTGATTAACATAGCTGAATCACGAACACTGAGTTTGTTCCTCAGTAATGTGAACCAATTACATGACAAAGCTTTAGTGAGGATATCAGCTGTCTGATGTAAGGATGGAATGTGATACACTGTAATGTCTTGTCTTTGTGCCTTTTCTCTCACAAAGAACAAATCTAACTCCATGTGCTTTGTCCCATTGTGCAGAACCGGGTTCTGCGTTAACATACAGGCGCTTAAATTGTCACAGAATATCACTGGTTTTGGAGTGAGGACTGCTAGCTCTTGTAGCAGAGATTGAATCCACGAAATTTCTGCAACTGTACTAGCTAAACTTCGAAACTCAGCTTCTGTGCTGGAGCGGGCAACTACAGGTTGCTTCTTTGCCCACCAAGAGATTAAATTGTTGCCTAGAAAAATGCATGAACCTGATGTTGACTTTCTATCATCAATGTCTGTTCCCCAGTTTGCATCACAGAACCCCTTGATGCTGAGTTCTGTGGATTTAGTTAGATGTAAACCATGGCTCATAAGTGCCTTTTAAGTAACGCAAAATCCTTTTGGACTGCCTTCCAATGAACATCAAGTGGCTGGTGCATAAACTGGCACACTTTGTTTACACAATTTGAAATTTCAGGTCTAGTAATTGTAGCATATTGTAATGCTCCAACAACTGACCTGTACAGTTGTGGATCTGTCATCAAATCAGTCCCATACTTGGACAATCTCAAATTTGCTGTCATAGGAGTCTTAATCGGTTTGGAATTCTCCATCTTTGCTTTGATCAGTAGATCTTTTATATACTTGGTCTGAGATAGATGTAAGCTGCCATCATTCAGATGTTTGACTTCAATTCCTAGAAAGTAATGAAGTGACCCAAGATCTTTCAGTGCAAAGGCTTGGTTCAGTGTTTGAATGAAGTTGCTGATATAAGAGGAAGAAATGCCTGTGATTATGATGTCATCAACGTACTCCAACACATAGGTAGTCTGCATTTTTACCTTTGCTGATGAAAAGAGAGGCATCACACTTGCTAGAAACAAAGCCAAGTGTTTGTAATGTTGCTGCCAACTTGTCAAACCAGGCTCGTGGAGCCTGTTTCAGACCATATAAGGCTTTATCCAATTTGCATACTAGAGACTTGTTCGAATTCTCAAATCCAGGAGGCTGAACCATGTATACTTCTTATGTTAAATGGCCATTCAAGAAGGCATTGTTTACATCTAATTGTCTTAAGGGACCAGTTTTTAGCCAGAGCCAAAGTTAAGATAATCCTAATTGTTGTAGGCTTTAC
This sequence comes from Castanospermum australe, assembly GCA_019955255.1. Taxonomy (NCBI): domain Eukaryota; kingdom Viridiplantae; phylum Streptophyta; class Magnoliopsida; order Fabales; family Fabaceae; genus Castanospermum; species Castanospermum australe. Next base: position 364,206 of record NSJW01000150.1, read on the forward strand.
CACTGCGGAAAATGTCTCATTATAATCAAATCCTTGTTGCTGATGAAAACCTTTAGCTACAAGCCTTGCCTTGTACTTGTTGACAGTGCCATCTGGGTTCTGTTTGATTCTAAAAACCCATTTGCAACCTATCGGGCTTCTATCTGGTGGTAAATTAACTAGTCTCCAGGTCTTATTTCTAAGTAAAGCATCATACTCATCTTGCATTGCTGCTTTCCATTTAGGATGCATGAGTGCCTCAGTTGACAGAAGTTGGTTCTGACTCAGCAAGCAGAACTTTTCTCTTGAAGATACCAGACTTGGACCTGGTAGTCATTGGATGACTTGGCAAACCAGGTTGTGGAGAAACATCTCGTGTTGTACTGTCAACTTGACCAGTTGCAGATATATGTTCTGTTTCTGCGGGAACTGAGCTGGTTAGTACAGTGTCATTTTCAATTCTCGGAGTAACAGTAATGTTTTGATGCATTGACATAGCTTGGTTGTGTAAGTGTAACACTGGCGGACTAGCCGAAGGAAATGACTGGTTAATGTTGGTTACTGGTTGTTTAGGACTGAAAGATGAATAGGGAAATTTGTTCTCATTAAACATCTTTTGATATATATAGTCTTCTGATAATCCTTCAAGTATTGTTTCTACAGGTTCAGTTTGTGAGACAAGACTTCCTATGGCATTCAGAGAATCAACTATGGCTTTGATACGAAGTAGATATTCATTTACCGTTCTTCCTTCTTTCTTTGTGTTTCTGAGTTCAGATCCATAGTGTGTCACTTTAGCCTTTGTTTGTGAAGCAAAATACAGTTGTACTTGCTGCCATATCTGCCACGAATATTCACATCCCACAAGTCTTGTTAAGACATTTTCGTTCATGGAAGAAAGCATCCAAGAGACCAAAAGTTGGTCCTGCTTACCAGAGTTGAACTCTGGTTCTGAGCAGAGGAGCGTGGAGAGAGAGAAGAAGAAACTGTATTCTCCATTAATGGAGGAAAAATGAAGCTCCTGATACCATATTAAGAAAAGTATAGGAAAGGAAACATGGTGAAGTAAATGTGAATTGCATATATCATCTTCCATATCAGTACACGAGAGCTTTTATACGTAGGCAGAACACGTGAGAAAAATATGCTAACTACTATAACAGCTATAACTGAATCCTAACAGATTAATCATCTGGACTCATCTAGAACTCTCTAACATGCATACATATATATATATATATATATATATATGTTAGATTTTTAAACTGTATAGATATGTATTTTGTTTGTACAAGTTACTTACACTCCGTATATCGACAAGTTGTATTAAGATATAAAAATGGGAGATGCCTTTCTGTATTAAATTTCCATGTCTTTGGATACATACATATATATATATATATATATATATATATATATATATACTAGAAAAATGTGGAAAAGTACAATTAAGAGAAGATACGATATCCTTTAAAATAGAAATTTCTAAATATAACAGGAACATGGAAAATGTAATAAGGGTATCAAATCTCCTTACATATCAGAAATAGAAACACCCATAAATGTTCACACAGTGGTGGAGCACGGAGGGGAGGAAAAACTTTTAATTTAAATGAACTTTCACTCTATTTGGAATTTTTTTTAAAAAACGACATGAATAAATGAGGGACTATCATGTACATAACCCTCAAATCCTTTTTTATTCATTTTTATGAACATATTATAATGAAATCAATTAGGAAATAACAAATCACCCTTTTTCTAATTTTCATATTCTTCCATTCAAACATGACAACCATATCAAAGAGAAGTCCTAATCTCGTATCCAATAGTAAGTTAGTTGACAAAGAGACACTCTTATGCTATGTTTGGATGAAATACAAGGAAAAGAAAGGGAGGGAAGTAGGCATGGCAATGGGGCGGGTAGGAGCAGGTTTTCTCCCACTCCAACCCTGCTTTGTACCCTCTATTTCTTGTGAGAATCCGTCCTTACCCGTCTTTGCAGGTTTTGAATGAAAAAATCGAAACTCGTCTCACAATATAAATAGAGAACCCGCACCTTACTCGCACCTATGATCATTCTAGTTATAAATTCACAAAATAAATCAATTAAAATATAAAAAAAATTTATAATATGATATAAACTAAAATATATATTTCAAGAAGAATACAAATTCTAATAAGTCAGAAATTAAACAAGTTAATAACATGATCATTTCTTTTTTGGTATATAACATGGTCAATTTTAAATATAATAAAGTCATAAAAATTAAAATATTGGATATGAAGTTAACAAAGAAAATAAAGTCTAGCACTTGCTCTTGCATAGCTCTCAATCATGCAATTAACTCTTCACTATTCTCCTTTTCCTCATCATTAATTATAATATAATCTATGAAAATAGGAAAAAAGTAAAAAAAATTAAAATATAAGGAGTGCAGGACGGGACGGGGTAAATTGTTTCAAACCTGAACCTGCCCCGCCCTGTAAGTGAAATGAATCCTAACTCATCCCGCCTCAACCCGCCCCATGCGGGGTGGGGCGGGTTGAGTATCTACAGATCGAGATGTATTTACCATGCCTAGAGGGAAGGAGGGGAAAGAAGAAAAAAAGTGAACCAAACTGTTAAAATATTTTTAAGGAGGGAGATGTGTTTCTCATCTTTCTCCCTCAAAGCTTCCAAATTATTCTCCCAAAATTACGAGGCAAGCATGGATAAAGTGTTTATTTTAAATTGAACATGCAAAAATAACTCTTACTCCCTCTACTTGGAACTTAACTCCCAGACAATGTGAGGAGAGTTCTCCTCATTTCCTTACCTAAACATTCAAATAAGCGGATGTAATTAACTTGCCCTTCATCGCCTCTCCTTCCTTTCCTCCCCTTCCGGTCAAAAACTTTCAAATGTAGAAGTGCAAGTATTCTACTCCAACCAAATGCATAAAATCATAACATAAATTGCATATTGATGCAAAATTTTGGCTTCCTTATTGTTTACTAAAACTTCTTTATAAACGAATCATAAAAATTACTCTCAAATAGAAGTACACTCTCAATACTCACCAAGAACCCCTCAAAGGTTCTTCCGTAGGAAAGTAGCTACCTTCATAGTTTACTATTTTTGAATTTGTTCTCCACATAACATGCACATTGGGAGAAAGAGTGGTGTTAGGCCTAAAATCTGCAACAAATCAATTTGCGTTAATCCTGTTGTGCATTATTTCTCAAACAAAAGACTAATCTTAGAGGGAGCTTTTGAATTTGCATGTGTTCGTCAATACGGGACTTTTCATTGTTAAGAGAGCGCTAAAAGATAGATTCACATGAAAACTCACTTGAGTGTAATACTCAATTATTTACTTTCTAGCTATATTATAAAATTGGCTTTTATTTAATTTCTTTATAAAAATTTTTAATGCAACTAGGTTATGCTTACTTTACTATATTCTTGTTTACTTCCATGTGAATTTAGATTTATAGTAAAGAAGGTAAGCATAAGTATTTACTTCTATCTATAGTAAAGATTAAGGAAAGAGTTTAGAAAGTAAGCTAAATGGATAATTTGATTAGAATCTTAGAAGAAAAAATATAAATTGGAAAATTAGTAAGGGGGTTTATTGAGAAAATATAGTAATAATAATAAGTTAGTGGGAAACTTGTGGTACAAGTTAATGAAATGATGACATGGACTTGAAGGCAGCAAATGAACAAGAAGGGGGTTGAATTGTGCTGAAAGCTTCTTATTTTACTTTGCAAAATTACAAACCTTTCTCAAGCATGAAAACTTGAAGGTGAAAAGAGTTAGGCTAACAAACAATTAATAGATGAAAAGGGTTACATAGCTCAACTATGTTCTAAAATGATCAAGTTCAGTTGTTTAACCTTACTTATCAAAGATAAATGAAAGTGTTACACTAAACTATTGTGAATCTTTTAGGGTGTATTTGTAATGATAAATTTTATTATTTGGTTTCATTTATAAATCAAATTCTTTATTTGAAAAATTATAAAATAAAAATTAATATGATTTGGAAATCTATAAAAATTTAATATATTTTAATTAGATTGGTTTAGAAATTCTTTTAAAAATGAGAGGATTTTGGTAAATTTTAGTTGATTTTATATAAATTTACTATCATACCTTTAATAAAGATATAATAATCATATCATTATAAGTGTAAAATGTAAATTTCTTAAAATAAAATTATTTTAATTTTTTTTAGTGTATTCCAAATATAAAATTTAATTTCTAAATTAATTTAAATCATAATTTTTAAAATGAGTTCTAAACATAAAAATTAATTTTTAATTTAATTTAATTTAATTTAATTTAATTTTAATTTTTATGATTCTAAACACACCCTTAAGTAAATGCAGAAGCTTATTCTTTAAACTTGTAAATTTAACAAAAGAGTGTGTTGTTTCAAAAATGATCTTATACTTAGAAAAATTCGTTGGGCTCTTGAACAAAGTTACCAAGTATGTGCAGAAATAGAGATAATTAAGGAATAAGAAAAGCTTGACACCATAATTTTATATTGGTTAAAGCCACAAACCAAGGTTACATTTAGTCCTCGACTTCACTGATAATTTCACTATGTTTGTGAATATTCTTTTGAAAAATTAATGCCCACTTCTTACGATCACTTCAGCAGTCATGACTAACCCAGGTATAAGTGGAAAGCTGGTGTGGAAAAAAGAAGAAAAAAAAAAGGCAAAAAAACCGAAAAGGAGGCCAGAGAGTAGAGAGGGTTTGAGAATTTTTGGAGCTTCTTTTGCTGGGTTCTTCATTAAGGGATAATAGAGAAGTTGAGGAGAGGGGGGCTTCAGAAAGACGAAGGAGAAGACAAAAGTGAGGATAGGCAGAAACAAAGAGATAAGGCCTAGTTTGATAAGACCGAAATGAAAGGAATTGAATGAAAATGATAAATTTTTTATATTTTGATTTTAAAAATTTTGTATATTTTATTTTATTTTTTTCTGTAGTACCCAACATCCAATAAGAAAGAGGGACAGAAAATAGATGGAAGTAACTTGGGGGGAAGAGTGACACCGAGAGTGAAGAGTTAGAGAGGAGAGAAAAGAGAGGAAGGGAGTTCTCAGGGAAGAAAATAAAAAAATAAAAGAGAAAGGGAGGTGACTCTGTCGGCAACCAAGAGAAGGGAAAGAGATGAATCCTTAGTGAAGAAAAAACGGAGAGAACTCGAGAAGGAATCCAATGGCAGCAGAGCATAGAAAAAGAGGACTCATCTAATCTACACTCTAGTTCAAGGCTGTGCATTTGAGGCATGAGCTTCGTCATCTTTGGTCCTTCGTCTTTAAAACTAGAATGACCTCTGATTGCTTGATCAGAAAGTGATAGACTGCTCTTGAGAAATTTTGGGTTAAGACTGTGAGTTTGTGACAGTTTAAGATTGTGAGCCCAGCAACTCGTGAAGGTTTGCTGTGTTAGCTTTAACGAATATCATCATCTCCATTCGGCTCCTCCAACAGAAAACAGAGCCCTACCCCTTTCGTCCACTTTCACAACAGTATATTCACGTTCACCTTCCACTCCATCCAGCACCCTTGGAGTCACGCACCATCTCATCACCCATCATGAGTCACACTCCACCAATTTTCACCACCAGCACTCACACCCACCAAACCAAAAAAAAAAAAAAACAAAACACAAAGAATTATCTCATAACAAAGCTTACGAAGGGTTAATCTCAAAAGACTATCCAAGTGAACGAAAGTACTTTATAGCTTAAGTAACACATTGACTCTTCTATCTACACAATGTGGGGCATGACACACTCCAAACCCAAGCCGTATCAACTCCAATACTTTCGCCTTCCACATGGTCCCCTGTTTTCTCTTTTTGTTCTGTGAAACAGAGCCGCAACCTCTTCCTCAAGTCTCCACAGCCTTCACAAGACATTTCCTCACCCACAGCACTTGCACACCAAAATCCATGAGATTCCCCTGTTCGTCACCTTCCGAAACAGAGATCCAGTTTTTTAAACCGACCCATCGCATAGCAACCTCTACTTCAAGCTAACCTCTTTGCCCACCAAAACGCACCATATCATTGTGTGCACATTCTCGTGAGGAAACAGTTACTGGAAACACGAGCAGCTCACCCAAGGCTAGTCGATGAGTTTTGTTTTTATTCAGCGTGTATTACGGATTGTTGTGGGTGTTACTTGCTTGGCCAGTCAGGAGTTTCTGACACTGCCGTTTCTTCTTTTATGTTGATAATTTTTGTCTTTTCTGATTTCTAAAAGGTTGTCCATCCTTTCTTTTCTTTGCCTTACGTGCGTGGTGTAAATCATAGTTTTCTTAGCTTCATGAGTTTATGATTTAATGATATGTGCATTTATAGTTGTCAAGCCTCATATTGCCGCAACCACAAAGGACATATTTTTATAAATTGGGTCAAAGTTTCGAAAGACACGTGATTAAAATAACAAAAAAAAAAGAAATAAGAAAAGAAAGGGCAAGGGTAATAGAGTTTTCTCTTTGATACTCCACGTAGGTTATGATGGATTGACTCTTAAGCTCCAGCTACATATTTAAGTGAATTAAATAAGTCTTTTGTCATTTCATTTAGATAGTATGTATGTTCTGTAGAATTGCAAATAGCTGAGAAAAAGAAAATAATAAAGAAAGGCTCATCATTTCATTATTACATGTTTTAATCTCTCATTTTTCTAGTTTATATTCTATTTTTAACATATATATATACGATGGGTCATCCTAATGCTCTACAAATCTTATTAGGAATATTAATACAAATAAATTAATAATAAAAAAAGAATTAAAAAAGAAAATTCTTTTAAATAAACTCGTTTAGCAGCCATGTAGCACCAAGTATTTTTTTGGTTATTTTTAAATGTCGATTGCATGGCCTTCTATCATATTTGACACCGCTTAGTTCCTAAATAATTGATTGTGTGTGCTTTTATGCCATCTTTAATTTTTTTTAATAGTGATCTTAATAATTTATTTTTCTAATAATGTAGTGGCAAACAAAGTGATTGTATAGCCTTGTGACTTCTTTCACATTGTTCAAATTTGAGGGGTTGATTGTATGACCTTGTGGCATCTTCTTTTCCCTCCAAAAAAAAAAACTTTTTGCCTAAATGCCCTTTTAATGATTTTTTTTAATCCTTGAAAAAAATTTATGGGTAAATCAAAATCACTTTTCATACTTTTTAATTAAACCACAAGTATTTTCTAGAAAACTAAGTCACTTTGACTTTTCTATTGCATGTGGGGGATATATAAGCACTTTGAGCCAGTTAATTTTATAATTATTTTTAAATTTTGTTCATTATTTGATATTTTGTTAATTTTTATAACTTAGTTAATTGCCTGTTATTTCATGAATATATTAATTTGGTTAATTTCTTGTTATTTTGTAAATCTTTTAGTTCAATTAATTGCTTGTTATCTTAATTTGATCTGTGGCTCATTATCTTGTAAATATTTTAGTATAAATTTTTATTTATCATGTTTAGTTGTTTTAATTTAATTCATTGTTTGCTATCCTGTAAATATTTGTAATTTGTCCTTTAAGGCCATTTTATTTAAAGGGATAGTTTAAATATTTTAAGGTTATTAATAATTTATACAATTAATTTAGAGTAACTGTCTTATGACGGATATATCAGAGTACAGTAAAATTAAGTTTTTATTCTTTCCTATACATAAATAAACTCTCAAACTTGACCTAATTCGCAGACTAATTTTTTTTTATTTTTGTCAAAAAGATTTTTTCAATAATTTACTAACCAAATAATTATTAATGACGACTCCATTTTCCTAATAATTTTTCTCATCATGCCATCGCAGGTACTCTTTTGGAACGATTTCTGACAATCTTTCTTCCATAATAACCTCTCCAACTAGAATGCAAATAGTCTTTCTTTCTATACTGACTTTTCTAAGCTATAAGACACAAACACTAGCTTACACGCTAGAAACACACTTTTTTATCACAACTTGATCAAAGTAATAGTAAGTGTATAAGAGTTGTGTGCGGTTACACTCCAAAAACAATCAAAGAATGAATAGAAACAAGATTAAAGAGCTTTGAGCAATATTACACTAAAGGTTTACTCAGAATATACAAGTGTAGAATTCGAAAATTCAGATAAGTAGAGTTGCGATACTGTTCTATTGCTTCTCAGGTGTATGCATAGTCCAACAGTGCTTCAAAGTCTTCTCTCCTATTTATACTCTTCAAAAATAACTGTTGGAGGGTCCAAACGCACTCTGACGCATAAAACCAGACTTCTAGACGTAATCCTTGTCATTTTATGTGCGTCAATAAAAGTAGTTCTTTTTGGACCTGTGAGGTTGAGAAGGGCTGTAGCATTAACTCTTTTCTTCAAGGTTTTCTTCTCATCTCTTTTCAACTTTTGTCTTTGCTCATTTAAGTTCCTTCTCATGCGACTCTTCTTGTATTGATTCTTCAATGTAAATTCCTCCATTGCATGTTTCTTACATACTTCTAATCCTGATGAGAAGGGATGCACTCTTCTTATCTTGTGAATCTTCTTTTCTTGCTTGCAAGGCACTTTTCTCAACTAGTGTCAGTAGCAGCTGGTTTGATCAACTTTTCTCATCGATCCTTGATGCTTTCTCATGAATTTTTATCCTTCCTAACTAGTCTTTTGATTCTTCTCTTGTCAAAATATTGAAAGGCTGCATGACATGAATCACATAACTAGCTCAAAAAGAGTATAGCCATCTATAAATGAAGTTGGAACAATTTCAAACTTGTGATAAAAACATTTTTTATCATGTTAGAGTTATAGTTTGTTGATCATCAAAACACTACTAGTGCAATGAAAGGAGAGATTTGGAACTTACAGGAGCTACTCCATATTGATTGAGATAATTTTTTCTTAAAAAAATTATAAAATAGCCTAAGTACATAAGGTTAATAATAGTTATTAAAAGTTTAACTATGGTGAAGAGGGAGTTTGTGGTAGCAAACCAAGGCTTGAGTGGGAGAGAGAAGAGCATCACTACATTCCCTTCCTCCACCGAGGGTTATTATCATATTCATCTCAAAAATTCTGGTGAGGAGAGAACTCCAGCAAAACCAAGAGAGAGAAAAGAGTGAGAGCCTTGCATGTCCAAAATATACTCATGTTTTGGCTTTGTGAGTAAAGAGGAAAGTGTTGCTTGCGTGATAAGCTACCAATTGAGCTAACTAGGTGGTGTTGAAGTTAGAGGGCATAAAGTGGTTGAAAAGAGTCTCTTAGTGATGATCAGAAAATGTAGAAGAAGCAAGGAGAATTTCACTATTTAGAGCAGCAAGAAATTCACTAATTTTCTGCATAAACACTTTAGGTAGGAAGCTTTAGAATGATGAGTTACATGCATTCATTCTTTGCATTATGTATGATTTCAGTTCTGTTTTTGAATTTTGTCCTTAATATCAAGTATTTGGCTTGAAGAATTCGGTTAGATACATGTTACGTTTGCATGTAAAGAGAAGGAGAGTTGAATCCTAGGAAACTCAATCTCCTAATGCTGGCTAGTAGATGCACTTTTGAGTGCAAGATCGAAGTTTCTCTTGCAGTTTTCAGGTTACTTTTTGTAATCTTGATTGTGTTTATGAAGGAATGGTTCTGTTTTAGTAAGAAGCTGAAAGTTATCCTTTGTAAGTGTAAATTGCATTAAAGTTTGGTTGCTTGTAGAGATTATAAGTCTCGCATAGTTGCATCTCATCATACAAAATTTTTAGATTTATACCATGGTGAAGCAAAGAAAGGACAGAGCTGAGTTTCTTGTTGTTTTTCTTATGAACTTTACTGTCCTATTTTGAGGATATGTAAATGGTAAGCTACTGTATATATTAGGGGGCTAAAAGTGTGGTATGAACCTGTGTAATTTGTAGTAAATAAGCTTGATTTTCTGTATGTATATGATGATGACTTATGGACTGATGTACAAGGACTTTATAAATACGATTTGCTGTATGTGAAGTTGCTGTCCTACTAATTAATGGTACAAGAACTGAACTTTAATTTATAGTTAAATGTTTAAGTTAAGCTCCTCTAGTGAATGGTTACTTAAAAATTCTATTTTAGGCTCTAACTAATGGGATTATGGTTAACTAGACTTACATAAGAGTAAGTAGGAAAGTATTATAGTTGCACGGTTCAAATCAAAGGGGTATAAAATAACCTTAGTAAGTATGAGCTAGGGATTTTATAAAGTGAAGGGAGTAATCGTTATGAATACAACCATGAGCTAAATTAATAAGAAGGTAATGTGACAAGGCTATTTATGTTTAATTTAAAGGAATGAAAGAAGTTAGAAGTAAGAAAGTTAATATCATTAGATATAGGATTACTTGTGTAAAACTGGACGTTTATAATCTTGAATAACTTTGTAAGGCTTTTTTGTTACTAAACTAAGTATATGTTTTGTAACTGATTATTTACAAAAAATCTTTTTTTTTAAAGACCTCTTAATAAGATTTTAATTATAAATTATTTTAAATATAAAATAAATTAATCTAAACACACATTTAATTGTAGCTTGATGGTGGTTGAAACTAAGGACGAATTAGCCATGCATAATCCAAGTTACCAAGTTAAATTGCTATGAATATGATACTGAATTTTTGTCTAACAAAACCATAAACAAATGAGACTTATTTGGAGATGCTAACTTCTATTTTTAATAGATAAGATTAAGACAATGAATTACGTAATCCAAATTTACCAAAGTAAGTGAGACAACAATATTATGAATTTTAGTAAATATATGAAATGACTTGGTTAAGTAACCTCCTTCTTAGAGTCTAATTGGCCACCTCTTGAAATGATCCAACAAGTGCATTTTCAAGTGACATTCTTTACTAATGAAGGTGAAGTGACAAGTTTCTAGAATTGATCTCCAAGTCAAAAATTAAAGAAACATATTTACAAGACAATTTTTGATATCTTTGGTATAATGTCTTTTAACTATAATTGAAGCAAGCATATGAAGCCTATAAGCTTAGGTGTTTCATATTGTTATCAGAGTAAGGATTCAGGCAACCTAATTTGGGGTAGATTATGCATAGGTAATTTAAGTTAAAGCCAATAAATTTCCTGTACAATTATTATGCATAGGCCACTACTGCACAAGCTATTCAACAGCTCCAAGAGGTCCCGAATAAGGGTAATCAAGGTAGGACTGGAGGGGCAAATACTGACGGACGTCACGATCATCCTAGAGGGCAACGGAATAGTAGAAAAAATTATTAGAAAAATTGAATCACCATCAACAATTATTTAAAAAAAATATTGAAAAATCTCTTTTAATAAAAATATAAATAAAAATTAGTTTGCGAACTAGATCAAGTTCAGAAGTCTATTATGTATAAGAAATGACAGGAATTTAATTCTATTAAACCCATAATACATTCATTTTAAGATAATTATTCTAAATTAATTATGTTAATTATTAATAATTTTAAAATATTTAATTTACCCCTCAAAATAAAATGACTTTAAAGAACAAATTGTAAATATTTACGTGATAGCAAACAATGAACTAAATTAAAATATTTATAAATTAATAAAAAAATTAAAATAGATATAAATGATAAATGATAAACTATATTAAAATATCTACATGGTAGTGAGCTACAAATTAAGTTAAAATAACAAGCAATTAACTGAACTAAAATATTTACAAAAGGACAATAAATGAACCAAATTAATATATTCATGAAATAACAGGCAATTAATTAAGTTCCAAAAATTGACAAAATATCAAACAATGAACTAAATTAAAAAATTTACAAGGTTGATTTGTTCAAAATATTTACGTATCCCTCACATGCAATGGAGAAATTAAAGTCGTGTAGTTCTCTTGAAAATACTTGTATGTTAGTTGATTTTAATTAAAAATTATAAAAACTGATTTTGATATGTTTATAAATTGCTTTTGAAGACTAAAAAAATTTTCATTAAAAGGACAATTAGACCAAGAGATTTTTGGAGGAAATTGAAGGTATTACAAGGCCATACAATTAACTCTTAACAACTTAAGTAATCCAAAGATAACATGTAGCACGTACAATCGACTCTGTAAATCATCGCACATGGATGGTCAAATTAAACACTCTTAGAATGAAACTAAAGATGACACTAGGCCATACCGTCAATCCCATTAGATTCAAGCATTGTCGAAAATAGTACATGATTATACAATTGACTATCCGATTGTTGTGTACATAATTATCAGATTTATTTTATTTAACACTAGTCACAAATTTAATAAATTATTATAAAAGAATAAAATTAAAAGTGCATTAAAATAACTGAAAAGATTTACAAGTGGAACAAAACAAGACAAGCAAAATAAGAATGTATAAACACTATATGATAATCAAACACATATAAATTAACTAAAAAATAACTTCTTTAATCACTTTATTCTGTTCATTCATTCTTCCTCATCTCCTATTTCTTTCCTCTGCTTTATCTCCCCCTTTTATCTTAATATTTCCTTTTCTTCACTATCTTTTATCTGTTTAATTGATTTCCCTTCTCTTCTATTTCTCTTTTCTTTTTTCTAGCCACGTGCGCAAGCTCCTTCCTATTTATTTTGCCCTTCATTTTAGTAACAAAAGCCATATATAGGACTTCCCAAGACGCCTCCGAACACAACTTCTGGCCTTGTGCCAAAGTTCTATCAGAAAATTGTATCAAAATCAAAATACAGTCCAACATATACAATTAAGTAAAATGAAAACAAACTAGAAATAAAAAAATAAAAAAAGAAGACAAGAATAATAAGAACATAAAAAAAAACCTATATAAACAAACTCAAGCAAGCGTAACCCATTTTCAAATGACAATCAGCCAAAGGAATTAAGATAAAAACTGAACATATTAAAAAAAACAAAAAGACACCAAGGAGTATAAGAGATGAAAAGTAATTATCACATGTAGCACACAAGGTTATAGGGAAAACATTTTCACTTGGAGTATCTGCCATTACTCAAAAGTGACAACATATCCATTCCATTTTATCACCAATGATCTAGATATCTCAGTAACGGTGGGATGCCTTTAAGAAGTTAACACCAAATGAAACTCAGACAAGTAAAACTTAAGATAGGCATGAATAATAATAATAATAATAATAATAATAATAATAATAAATGATGGGCACCAAGAAAATGATGGCAATATGTACCTTAAAATTTTAACATACAGAAGACAACAAACCACGGAAATGGGAATAGCATTCCAAAGACTGATATTTAGACCAAAATCCTTTCCATTATTCCTTTGATATTTTGTTGAGCCATACCTACACCCAAGGTTATAAATTGTAGTTGTGGTTGTGTTGTGGTTAAGGTCGCATTGTGGTTGCTGCGGACTGATGCTGATTGATACAGATCGACATGGAACGTAATTGCAGTGTATCGGCCGCTACGACCGAGATGTTGTAACAGCATCACATGATGTGATTTGTAATTAAAAACTTTGTTTGCACCTATTTTTGAAACTAGAAATATGTTGTAGGATAGTGGACTAGGATACAACTTGGGTTTAAAGATGGACCGATAGAGAAATGAACTTCAAACCAGAAAAAAAAAAAATCAATAACAGAGCATTGTTTTCAACCATTCAACAAAACAGAGGAGAAACCCATTATCATCAAAACTAGGAATCAAGGTAGCAACATGTATTCACTTCTAGTCACAACGTTCGACAAGTTATATATAGATTAATCCTCAAATTACATGAATCAATCGGGTAGGCTTCCTCTCTGCTTCTGCTCTTTCAATCTTGTTCTCCTTTGTTCAACCCCTCTCTATCCACAAATTTCTATTGAAAAATGCTTACTGCTCTTCTATCTTCTCTCTCTCTTTCTTTTTTTTTAGCTCTGCCTCTCTCTCTCCCCCTATGCATTTTCATCCTTCTCTTGTCTCTCCTCTCTCCTGAGAGCACTTACGAGTCCTAATTTTTCTAATAATTAATATAATAATAATTATTATTTTTCACCTTATTTAATTTTTATTATTAAAATATAACTAATCAAATTGAAGAGAGCATTGAAACCTATTTAGGAAAACGAAGTATCAGTTGAAATATCCAATTGAATAGTAAAAACTAAATAAAGGTAATTTAGTAATTTGGATATGTAAACAGGAACATCTCTGTCTAATGAAAATTTAGAGATCAATAATTAGTTAAATTAATCATTTGATCCATTAGTTTACTTTTAGTCACTTTATAATTTGATTATATGCAAATAGCATAACAAAATTAATAGAAAAGTGACTTTTGTAGAATGAACTAATGAGATAGTACCACTTGTAAGAATTTTATTGGCTTAGAATAAACCAATTAGGTTGTGACATGTGCAACCACATGATTGGAGGAAAATGGGTCAATGAGATGTTGACATATGGAGGCCTATGATTGGCTGGAGATTGGCCAATGAGCTTATGACATGTATGAGCATTCTATTAGTTAAGAAATAGCCAATAAGGTTGTGACACTTAGAGGAGCATGATTGGCTAGAGTCTTGGCCAATGATGTCTTGACACTTGGCACCATGTGATTAGCTAGAATCTTGGCCAACAGGACTTTGACACTTGGAAGCATGTGATTGGCCAAGAGTTAACCAATAGGAGGGTGACAAGTGGAAGCATATGATTGACTAGGAGCTTGACCAATGGTATCTTGACACTTGGTAATACATGATTGGTTAGAAAAAATAATAATCATTACTTGGTTAGAGAAATCAAACCAAACCCATCTAGTTACTCATATCTAGTTCAAATCTAACCAAACTAGTTCAAATCTAACTAAGTCATCATTAGTAGGATGACTCACCTAGACATGTGAAGGCTTCCCATTGGTTTGCCTAACAAGGCCAAATTAGCTTAGGTCATCACAAACAAAACCAACAATTTCCCATAGCTCCCTAGAGTCATGGCCAAGCGAGTGAGAAAGGGAAAGAAACAAAAAGAAAAGAGAGGAAGAAAGGAGAAGGGAGCTCACGGCCAAGCATGGAGGAAGAAGGAAAAGGAAGAAAAAGAAAGAGAAAAAGGAAGAAAAGCCAAGATCAAGGGGGTGGAATCTTGTCTTCAAGAGGGAGGTTTAAACCTAAGCTTTTTCAAGTTCAAATCTATGTTTCATGGTGATTTGCTATGGTTTTATCACTCTTGAATGCATGGTGGTTTTGGGTTCTTGAGTATTGAACTTAAAGATGGATGATTCATAACAAGATTGGGTAGATATATGACTTGATAAAGTGAATTTAGCTTAATTGTTTCATGATATCTACCTAGGGTTTATGTTGGTGGTTCTTAGATAGTGATTAGATCTTATCAAGATTGACTAGGTGAATGTAAATCTAAGCATAACTAGAGGTGATTCATGCTTATTATAATTAATTAGCTTAAAAAGTGGTTTAGGCCACTACTTGATGCTCAATGCCATGATAGGCCATAGGTGTGATTTTGTGTGTTGTGTTATAAGTATATGTTTATCATGATGCTTGGATGTTGATCTATGGCTTGTTGATGTATAATTCACTTGATTGACTCCTTTATGCCAACTTAAAGTTAGTGTAGGTGCTTTCTTGATTTTGTCTTGATATTAGAAGGATTGAATGTATAAAGATATATCTAATGGCTATTTAAGTACTTCTTATGCTAATTAATTATTATCTATGTTTAATAGCTTGAAAAAAAATAACTTAGAAAAACTCCTTGACATGCACGGCCATAGTAGGCATCAAGAGTAGTGATGTGAGTTATTATGTGATTATGAGCTCTTTATAATGTTTTATAATTGATCTAGGTAAAATTATAATTAAATAGCTTGAAAATGGTTTAGTATGGTCTTAGGTGCTTCATGGCCATACAAGGTTATAAGTTATGTATGAGTTACTTGAATATAAGGGAGAGTTAGGAGTTTTAGTGTTATTCTAAGGTATTTCAAGAAAGAAAAATAAAGTAGAAGTTCATGATTCCCTATGGATATGGGTTCGGCTATATAGGCCTAGCAAGGGTAAGTGTGTATTTGGTTTAAATGGTTGTGTAGCTTATAAGGTTTAATGAAATTTAGAAATATCTTCTAGTAGAAAACGTAAGAAAAGATCATGATACCCATAGTAAGGTGTTTAGCCATATAGGGCTTCAAAAGGAAAGCTTGATGGTTGATGTGGTGATGATGAGATTTGTATGTTTTAAGTGGGTTAGATGTGTTTTAAGTAGGAAAAACCTAAGAAGAAACTATGATGCACTCAAGAGGTAAGGCATGACCATTTTAAGGTTTTGAAGGAAAGAATGTATTTTGAGTGTATGATGTTGAGATTAGAATGTTTTTATAAAGTTTAGAGTGTTTCAATGAAAAAATTGAAAGAAAAACTAGAATGCCCAAAGAAGGTGAAATTAGCCATATTATGGCTTGGATACTAGTTTCATGCAAATGGTTTAAATTGAGAAAAATAAGGAAAGTAATTTCAAGCTTTGGCCTAGAAGTCCTAAGTTACCTCCTATTGTAGAATTATGGGCATTATGGTAGAAGATGGTATTATATTTAAGGATGAAAAAAGTTTTATGAAGGTTTGGCCTTGAAAAAGTAAGAATGATCATTGGAGGGCTAAATTGTAGGGTTATGATTTAAGAAATTTCTTTTGTCTAAATATGACTCAAGTGGTGATTTTAAGCTAAGCTATAAGATTTTAAGTATCATTCTCAATGATTTATGGCCATTGAATGTTATTATGATATTAAAGCCTTGGGCTTGAAGATGTATGGCTAATGAAAATAAGTCAATGATGTATGGTCATTGAGTGAAATTATGACAGTAAAGCTTTATGCTTAATGAATGGCCTAAGAATATGTTATTGCTTTGAAATTACACTTGTATTAATTGCATGCTCACTATAAATAAAGTGAAAGAAATATTCTAAGCTTGGAAAATGATCCTCAAGAAAAGAAAAATGAAAAGGAGGTGATCTGGAAAGATTAAAAAAGAATTGATAAAGAAAATACTATGGAGATGATCCAAAGGCACGTAATCCATAAAAGTTTTACATGTGTCTAGGGTCCACTTTGTGGATATAGTCTACTAAAAGGGTGTGGGTATGTTGAGTGGAATCCACCAAAAGGGTGCCGTATAACCACTTATGTTTAGGAGATGCCCTATATCAAGGGAGAGCTCTCATTTATGATAATGACTATTAATGATGAAAGTTAAAGGAAAATATGCCCCAACATATGAGACTATATAAGCAAAGATGATTTAAAGAGGGTTAAATCCCCATGTTATTAAGACATGTGAGCATGTACTTGATAAGGAGTCTAGTGAAAGCCTAGAATCAGTTAAATGGCTATTAGCAAGTCTAGTACAAAATGCTTAGTTATGAATTATGCATATTTTAATAATTAATAGTAACCTTGAAATAATTTTTTGTATGATATACAGCTGGAAGCATCATAGTTTTCATAATTATTTTTGTATAGTTTAAAACCCTACTGAGAATGTAGAATTCTCATCCCTGTAAATGTAGTGTTTTCAGAGTATCCAAGAATCAAATAAAGATGCATATTACTATAAAAGTTGAAGTGGAAGTGACTTAACTTCTTTTGAAGATAATATTTAGAGTTTAGTAATGATTATGTACCCCTTTTTCTGTACTGTTTTGTATAAATAATGTGTACAAATATTTGATTATGAATATTAGTTTAACAATAGATTGCATGTGTAAGTGCATTAATATGTTTTAATTACTTCACTTAGCAAAATGTAATTAAGGTTATAATATGATAAATTAGTGAGCTATCCTAAGTTAGAAATTTAATGAATGTGATTAAAGGAAAATAAAAATTTAATTAAATAAGGTGATCATGTAATCAAGGTAAATAGAAAGAAAATTTTACTTAAATAATGTGATAACACAATCATTTGTTTTAATTTAGTGAAGGACATCTTTTTATTTTAATCACGTAATCGGGATATTAAGTTTCAACATTTAATATTTTAAGTAGTCGCATGATTACGTAGTTTAAACAATTATTTATATGCTGATATTTTAACATACACGTAATTATTTAGTTATGTAAATCAATTTTATCAGTATAAATTAAGTATTAGTACGTGACATTGTGCCATATAGATAGGTGTTACACCTGCCTTTGTGTGCTTTCATAAACTCTTTAACTTTGAGTGCTAATACAATAATCCATTCATTCACATAATAAGAGCCAAATACCTACTATAATTGAACACTGACCTCCGAGTTTCTATTCATAATCATAGCACTAACTTATGAGTGCCATATAACACATACATCCATTGCAAATCATCAAATATATAGTTACTGAGATACCCGAAGACAAGGATGCGGATAGATTTATTAATTTGTTAAAGTCTTCAGCATAGTCACGGCTTGGCATCCTCACATTACAGAATTTTCATCCTTCAGCTTCATGTGTTTTGGTCTCAGTCCAGTAGTTCAGAGTGTCCAGAAAGTTCATGTAAGTGCTCCCAAAAGTTCAATCAATTTTCCCATAGGCATATCCTGAATCAAGTTACTGTTCATGGTCCAAGAGAGAGCATCCTCTAAACATTCTAAGGTAAAATTTCACATGTCCATGGGTTAACACATTCGTCCAGCTAAGGTCACGGTCACCATCCAAGCTAAATTTCAGAGGGCAATGCTTCCCCTCAAATCAATTTTCTAAGTTATAGTGTAATTCTCAAATCTTTATATATGTTCAAGAACAGTTTCATTTATTTCAGCCATGGACTCAAGTTCACAGTTAAAGTAACTTCAATTTTTAGTGAGGTTTCAATTCATATGGATATAAATCTTGTTCTGCATATTCTTGGCTTCAAGCAGTAAATGAACTATTCCACAGCATCAAGAACTTGGCATCATCCAACTAAAGATTTCGATATACATAAGAGAAACCAGAAACCAGCAAAAAAAAATATACTAATGTGCAGAGCACAGTCATGGTTTTAAAGATGAAAAACAGAAGAAGTTTTTGCGAGAATTTCTACCTCTTGAGGCTTGCTTTCAAGAAGGCAGTGGGTGCTGGTGATAGAGCTTAAGCTTTCCTCCAATTTCTTCTTCTACGGCCAGAGCTAATCTCCACTTTTTCTCCTCCATGAAAGGCCGAAATTCCCCTTCCCTTGTAACGGTTTTTCTCCCAGCCCCTCTCCCCTTCACTGCTCTATTCGCTCTTTCTTCTCTCAGTGCATATGGGACGGAAACATGAATTTTTTTTTTTCTTTTTTAGGGGATTTGGCCATGTGAGTGTGGTGTTTTAAAATAGCTATCTATTGAATGAAGAGAAGGGGCAGGCGTTACTGATTCAAGGGGTTACCGTGGCAACTGAGTTTAGGTGTGTGTTGGTGCTTTATGAAGAGGACAGCTGGTATTAAAAAGGGGCTATACCGTGAGTTTGTGAGCTTGGTTTAAGTGAGGTTCACAATAGTTAAGTTAATTTAACTTGGGCAGTTTAAGTTTTAGGGTTTAAACTAATTTATGTGAAATTAGATTTTAAGAATTAAAAAAAAATATTAGATCTTTATCTTAAATTCTATTGATTAGCTCCCAATTTAAATTAGTAGCTTTTTAGTTTATTATCTACTTCAATCATATTTTATGCAAAACGTCTTACTCTCTTTTTTACTATTACAATTTTTCATCCAATGGAAACTTTTGTTTAGTGTAATTATACTACCATTAAATTTTCATTCAAACTTTATTTAATATTAATTAACTAGAGTTAATTATAATTATGACTTCTCTTGGTATGGGTAGGAATTACGTAACTCCTTTTTGTTTCCCATGCATACAAAATTCCCTTTAACCTTGTAGTTACTTGCAAGTCAAGTATTAGGATACTTCATGGTATTTATTTTAATTACTTAATTCTTCCTTTTTATTATGAACTTTCTAATCATATATTTATTATTATTGGTAAGATAAAATTCTACAATTGGCATGGCTAAATAAATTTTTATCTTTTATAATTTAAATAATAAAAAATAAATAAATAACAATTAATAGTTAATAACTCTATCTCCTAGATTTCATGGCATATAAATAAATTCAACTATCTATTTATAATTTGTGTCACATAAATAGAAAATAGGCTATAGCTAGCTACAAGACACCTCCAGGCTTAGCAAGAGCCTCCTCGAAACTAATTATTTACCATATGATCTAAAGGATACAGTCACAAATATTTATTTGAGTTAAATTATATTGTATAACTAATGCATTTCTTACTTCAGATTAATAAAGCAAGTTAAAATTAAATGGTGTTTGAGCCTTGCAAAAGTCTCTGCCTATCATGTCAAGCACTAAGGACAAGTCCTAGTCACCTTAGCACAACACTCGAGCATCGTTAGCTTATATACCTCAGCACTCGACACGCTCTGCCTATTGACTACTGAGTTAGGGGGTTGTCGACTGATAAGTCCTAACTGGGACCAAGCCTAATTACACATATTCAACCCATCACCTTAAACCCAAGGGTTTTCACCCATTATTTAAGCACATAAGGGATTACCCCATGTATGTTCACTTTTATGCCTGCCCCAATTTCATTCTAATACTTATTTGAGCGTCAGGATACCTTCCAGGTATGCCACTACCATGGATGACTGACCACCATTGCCACTCCTCAAAAACAGGCAAGAACAATAAGAATAATAGCTATAACTTCGATGAAGACATCGAAGTCCAGTTCATCTGTTATGATGGTGAAAACTTGTGTGAAATTCAGAGAAACATTGATGTTAGGACTGCTTGGCCTCTAAGCCAAAAAATTATGATAATTTAAGCTAGAGAAGCTGAAATTGGGTGATTTCAAAGCTTATTGAAAGCTAAGACAGTTAGCTACAACTTCTCTTTTGACTACAAAGGCCAATTGCCAAATAGATTAGGCACTGCAGTACCGGAAGAATAAAGCCGTAGCGCTAAGATCAAAAGAAAAAGAAAAAAAGCACCAAGTTAAAAGCAAAAATGGAGGCTATTGTGCTAGGCATTGCTTTTTTTTTTTTTAAAGAAAAAAAGCACTAGCTCTGCAACACTGGGATTCTGGAGTTGCAGCGCTAGCGCAATAGATTTGAGTATTTGGGGCTTTTTACTTCAAGTTCTTTTTTTTTGGGTATAAATAGGTCTTTTGAGAGTCAATTTGAAACTTTTTTGTCTTACTTAGAATTTAAGTTTTTGTGATATAGGAGAGAAGCCATTCAAGCTTTCAAGTAAGAGAAGATCGTTGAAAATTGAAGACTTGAAAATTGAATATCTTCTTCTCTTTTCTTCTTCTACTAGCTAGTTTTCTTTTTGTTTTGTATTGTCCATGATTGTGGAACTCCTTTGGTTTGTATTTTCTTTCATTAGCATGAACTAATTTGCTTTTCTAGGATTGCAATTAAACCCATATGTAGTTTGAATCCTTTAATTTTTTTTCTTTCTTATTTCAATGTTAATCGAGTTGTTTATTTAATGTTGATCTTAATACTTCTAATTATTTGATCACCAATTAGATTGATATGTAGTTTGAATCCTTTAATTTCTTTCTTTCTTATTTCAATGTTAATCGAGTTGTTTATTTAATGTTGATCTTAATACTTCTAATTATTTGATCACTAATTAGATTGATTTGGTAAACGCTAATTAAACTTGGACAAGGGAATTTGAGTTTTAGTCATAGATTAAATAGCATATGTTCAATTTCATTCAATTTTGTGAATGAGTTGATTCGCTTGTGAGATAAACATATACCTATGAATCATATGTAATCAAATTAGGGTTTGGTCTTAATGAGTTATTCTGCAATCTAATTCTCATAGAAATATAGGGAGTTGATTGAGAGTGATATTTTTATATGATATCGGAAGGTGCTTATAAATAAATTAGATCTCTAAATTAATAATTCAATTGCATTGAGTAAGTTAAGAAAGAATTAAGGAGTTTCAAATAAAGTGTTCAGAGAAATTGTAATATTAGGCTTATTTTCATTAATTTCTTGGATTCTAATTTAGTCCTTGTTATTTTCTTTGCATTTACCTTGCATACATTTATCCAGGTATTTACAGAATGTTTGGGACAACTTATTTTTAAAGAAAAAATTGCTTTATTTTTAAAAACTCTTTCAAAAAGATTTTGATTATAAGTTATTTTAACTTCAAAATAAAATAATTTAAATACACACTTAATTTGTTTAAATAAGATTAGGTTGGGACAATTTTAATACTTAACAATAACATATATATATATTTTTTCTAAGAATGACTATTCATCATTATATTACTTGCTTAGATACGTATAATTGCATAGTTAAATCCAACAACATTTCCAAAGCTATCTATTTATATGTAACTTTTAGAGAATATGATTATTGAGTGCTTTCATATACTGTTTTTCGAATACGTTGAAGAGCCTTTTGTACCTTCTTTCTAGTTATGTATCTCTTTGGTGGATCTCATTGAATGGTGAGCTTTACCTTGCATTTATATATCTCTTCGGTAGTAAGTGCACAAACTTTGTATCTAGGTTCCTTGGGGTGGTGAGTGATACTGTCTTAACCCAAAGTTACCATTTCATTCCAATCAGACCTCATAACTATTTTGGTCAAGACTTCTACTTGTTTTGGACGGCTAGGTAGTTGTCTTCAATACCCAAAATTTCAGCTTTTACCTCAATTTAAATCACTTGAATCCAAATTTTGTATTGTGACATATTGATCATTTTAGCCCAGAGCTTTCTCTGACCACGAATTGCCCATTCATATTCCATTGTACGGTTGTAACCGGATCATTGCTATCTGTCAAGTGACTGATATTCTACATTGATGCAAGTTAGGACACCTCCATTGTTAACATTATGGAAGAAACAAAAAAGAATAATATATGCAAAATACATGCATGAATAATTTGCAATTTCCATTTTCATATTTGACAGTAAGGTAGAGTCCATTAACAATCGTGTAAAGAAGCACATTTCCATGCCTTTACACAATCAAGGTATGATGATACACTTTAATCAAGAAAAGGAAAAAAAAAAGGGGGGGGGGGGGGAATTTTATAAGGAAAGAAGAGGAATAAAGTATCAAAAGGTTCCTAAATATTTATAGCACTGTTTCCTACGTTTTAAAACCTAGGTTGCCTCGGTTCTGCATAGGCTTCTTGGATACAAACTGCTGTATGATTCCTGGCCTCATTTCTTCTCACCTCATATCCACCATATCCAGTTGATCTTGAATGGCGCAGTTAAAAATGTTCCAAGCCAATCCATTGCCCACCATTCTTGGACGTTAAGCCAAATGTATGTTAAATGCCATTGTAGTCAAGAAGGTTGAGAAGACTGTTCAGGCATATAGCTATTATATAACCTGAAATTCTCGAGAGATACATGGCAGCTTCCAGCAAACATATTCTTCAAAAGTTTCAAATGAAATGGTAAAACGAAGCAAAAGATTGCATTGGAATACCATAGAAACTGTTCTATCCTTGCTGAAACATGCTGCATTTTGAAAGATGTTGGCTGACATCACCCCAAGCTGCAAATTTGGGGTTCAGATCATAAGAGCCATATTACCATTTGACTGTCAAGAAGAAAGAGAAAGAAAACAAGAAACAATCTACCTGGAAGTTTCTGGAAGTCAGGCTCTATTCCGTTGCCATTTATGTCCTTGTGATTTGGTGTTACATACTTCCCAACAGTGATAACCACACCAGATCCATCATGAAGCTCAAATACAGATTGGATTAAACCCTGTTAAAAGAATTGCACATGGCAGTGTCAAGAGGCCGTTATAACTAAACAAGACGTGTCGCATAATTATAAATGTATTAAAGCAATATGAACCTTACAAATGGTATACACCTTAAAATAAAGCTAACGTGTTTACAAGAAAAATGCATTCAAATGGACTTGGAACTCTCAGAACAAGAATGCATGCAGATTGAAACAATGTAGACACATTGTTTGAAGTGATGAGCAAATTCATAAACCTTGCCAAATGTGCGTTTCCCAACAAGAACAGCTCTACAATTATCATGCAGTGCAGAAGCAACCTGAAATAAGAATAACATATATAATGGTATAATCAGAAGAGCTGAAAAAGCAAATAAATATATTAAGAAATTGAGTTCCTCACTATTTCACTTGCACTAGCAGTTTTGTCATTCACTAAAACCTGCGAAGGTACAGACCAAAAAGATTCATAAGCCTTGTCACAAGGTCCACATAAATGAGATTCCAACTTATCAATGCAAAGACATGCAATGACCATTCAAAAGGAGACTACTTTAATGGTAGCTTACATGCTCACATTCAACTTATCAATGTGAAGACCTTACCCAATTATGAAGGGGACTGTTAGGGAATACATGTTAAGATATTGTATGTTGTTATATGTTATTGGGCTAGGCTTATCTCTCTGGCCTGATCCTTATTTGTTTATATAAATATAGAGACAGGGAGACTGACTATGTTATGTTCGTCATTCCCATTTTCACAATTTCTTCTTCCTCTCTAACAGGGACAGAAACATTTTAATCACACAATAAGAATAACCTGCCTAAATGATCAAGCTTATAAAAGCTCATCTTAATTCAAAATTTTGGGTAGTCAAGTACGAGAGCATAAATATGTCCAGAAAACTGGAGCATGGTCTCAGAAAACTGATGCATTGAGGCGCTGCCCAGGGGGTTTTCCGGCGAGCAGGGGTGTCGCCGGTGTGGGAGCTGGAGTCGTCCCACTTTGTTGTGGTTTTGGCCACCCAAAGCGTGTTTTGGGGCTGTTTGTGGTGTTTTTGGTCGAGCCCAGCGAATTTCTTGTATTCCGTGAGTTGGGTTGACGTGAAAGAGGTATGGTTTGGTGTTTTGCAGCATCTTTGACTGTGTTTCTTTGGGTTTAGTCACTTTTCTTTGTTGTTTCTGGAGGTTTGGAGGTGTCGACATTGATTATTTGTTTGGTCGGTGGCTTTGACGTTACTTTGAGATGGCGGATGATCATTCTCAATCAGGTTCTAGTAGTTCTGATGAATCTGAGATCTCTACGAAGCCCACGATTATGCCTAAGGTGATTTCTACTTCGGTTCGGATTACCGATGACCAGTTTGATGGGAAACATTATGCTGAGTGGCATAAGACTATCAATATGTTCCTTACTGGAATTGTGAAAGAGGATCATCTAACAGATGACCCTCCAAAGTCTCAAGCTATACGGGACAAATGGTTGCAGGAAGATAACCAATTGTTTGGCATGATTAATAAAACTCTCCAACTCCCCACACTTTTGTCAAGCATGTGGTTTCTCATTGCAATACTGTGAAGGAGTTATGGGAGTATATGGAGTTTATTTATTCTAGAAAAAACTAATTTGTCTCGTATTTATGAGGTGACACGAGTTTCAAAGCCCTGCACAAAAGGAAAAATTCTCGCCAGGCCTATTTCACTGAATTTAAAAGGACATATGAAGAGTTGAATGTCCTTCATCCAATCTCTAATGATGTTAAACAGATGCGTTTACAACGGGAACAGTTAGCAATTGTTAGTTTTTTGTCTGGCTTGTGTCCTAAGTTTAGTGTTGCTCGTGATCAGATTCTGACTAGTTCTGAGCATGTGAACTTGCTGATGTGTATTGCCGTCTTTTACGGCGTCATCGTGAGTTGCCATCTGAATCTTCTCCTGAAGCCTCAGTCGCTTTGGTTGGTAGATGGGGTGGTAAAGCAGGTAGAGGTGGTGGACGTAGTGGTAGAGCAAGATTTGGTGGGAGCACTGGTGGTCGTGATGGCAGTTGTGATGGTTGTCGTGATAATACACCATATATTTGCTATTTTTGTGGTAAGGAAGACCATATTAAGAAAAATTGTTGGAAGTTGAATGGAAAACCTACCCAATCTCAAGGCCAGCGTTATGCTCATGCAGCCACCCAAGAGGGTAGTAGACCCTTCACCCATCTCTGCTCCTCTGATACAAGGTTTCAAAACTATCACCTTATCTGATGCTGATTTTGATGCTTATACTCGATTCTAGGTCCTCTCATGCTACCCTTGTTCAGTCAGGTAATCCCACTGCTTGTCTTACTTCTTCCTCTCGCAACTGGGTCATTGATTTAGGTGCAACTGACCACATGACTGGTAACACAAGTATCCTTTCTTCATTTCAATATTCTTCTCTATTACCTAGTGTCACTCTTGCTAATGGTTCGTCCGCTCTCATCATGGGAAATGGCACTACCTATCCTTCACCTTCTCTTCCTTTGAATTCTGTTTTATGTTTACCCCACTTGCCTTTTAATCTTTTGCCCGTTAGTAAAATTACAAATTCTATGAATTGTAGTGTTCATTTCTTTCCTAAATATTGCCTATTTCAGGATCTTGGGACAAAGAAGGTGATTGGTAGGGGTCGCGAATCTAATGGATTATATGTTCTGGAGTCCGCAGCACAAGAGCCACAATCGATTGCTTGTTCCACTTCCATTTCCCCATTTCAGCTTCATTGTCATCTTGGCCATCCACCTTTTAAGACTTTGAAGAAATTGTGTCCTACTTTAGAGTCCTCTTTTGTTTTGAATAGTGAGTCGTGTCAGTTTGCCAAACACCATCAAGGAAATTATCCTACTAGAGTCAATAAACGGGTTGCATCCCTTTTCTTTCTTGGTCATTCTGATATTTGGGGGCCTTGTGCCATTGAATCTAAGTCTGGATTTTCGTTACATTGTTACTTTTGTTGATGATTACTCTCGTGTTACATGGCTTTATTTTATGAGAAATCGTTCTAAATTATTTACTATATTTCGTGCCTTTTGTGCTGAAAGTTCGAACCCAATTTAATGTTACTATGCGCACTCTTAGAAGTGATTATGCTAAAGAAATCTTTTTACTTCTTTTAAGTCTTTATAACAGACCATGGCATTATTCATGAGACATCTTGTGCTGTCACCCCACAACAAAATGGGGGTGGCTGAAAGAAAGAACCAACACTTACCTGAAGTTGCCCGTACACTTTTGTTTCAAATGAAAGTTTCTAAACCTTTTTGGGTTGACGTTGTTTCTAGGCTTGTTACTTAATTAATCGTCTCCCTTCTTCTATCCTAGATAGTCAAATTCCTTATTCTCTTCTCTTTCTCTCTTCTCTTTCCCTCTCAGTCTTTATTTGCTCTTCCTCCTAGAATTTTCGGTTGCACTTGTTTTGTCTAAAATGTCCGTCCTCAGGTCTCTAAGTTGGATCCTCTTTCTCTTAAGTGTATCTTCCTTGGCTATTCTCATAGTCAAAAAGGGTATAGATGTTATTCTCCTTATCTACATTGCTATCTTGTCTCTGCAGATGTAACCTTCTTTGAGACCACTCCTTTCTCTTTAGAGTCATCTCCTTCTCCTTTTCCTGCTAGTGATGACAATGACTTCTTGGTATATCACTTTCCTGTCTCTTCTTCTACTTCTACAAAATTATACTATTCCTGTGTCTTCTTGGTCTCGTCCCTTTCCTGTTCCCTCCATCCCCCACCACTATGTTCGGAAGAACCCGCAATCTGTTGTGACCGGTGCTACTGCTCCAGAGCCTCCAAATTCATTGCCTTCTACCGCTCCTTCTGACTCTTTGGATCCTGCTCCTTTTGAGTCTAACATTGATATCTCGATTGCTCTTCGAAAAGGTAAGTGTAGTTGTACATATCCTATTTCTTCTTTTGTCCCTTATGCTGGTTTATCTAGCTCTACTAAGTCTTTTTGTAGCTTCTCTTGATTCCCTCACTACTCCTACCACTGTTACTGAGGCCCTGTCTCATGAGAGGTGGCGTATGGCTATTTTGGATGAGATGCATGCCCTTGAACATAATCAAACTTGGGATTTGGTTTCTCTACTCGCTGGTAAACAGGCAATTGGTTGTAAATGCGTTTAAACTGTAAAGGTTAACCCTGACGGTTCTATGGCCCAATTAAAAGCCTATCTGGTTGCTAAGGGGCTATGCTCAAGGTTTATGGATATTGATTATTTTGAACACCTTTTCTCTAGTTGCAAAACTTGATTCTGTTCGTTTATTTATTTCTCTTGCAGCTAGTCATCACTGGCATCTGCATCAATTGGATGTCAAGAACGTTTTTCTTCATGGATATTAACGGGAAGAGGTGTATATGTAGCAACCACCTGAGTTTGATGCTTAGGGAGAGTGGTAAGGAGTGCTGATTGAAGAAATCATTGTATGGTCTTAAACAAGCCCTAAGGGCTTAGTTTAGGAGGTTTAGTCAAGCTGTTTGGACTTCAGAGAAGTCATTTTGACCACTCAGTCTTCTTCCAACGTCCTCAGGGTGGATGTATCTTTCTTGTAGTCTATGTGGATGACATTATTATTACTAGGAGTGATAAGGTTGGGATTGGAAAACTCAAGGATTTTCTTTGAACACAATTTCAGACCAAGGATTTGGGTACATTAAAGTATTCCTTGGGTATCGAAGTGATGAAAAGTAAGAAAGGCATCTTTCTGACCCAGAGGAAGTTAGTCCTTGATTTGCTCAAAGAAACAGGTTTGCTCAGAGCTAAACCTGTAGAAACTCCTATAATTCCTAATGTCAAACTCTTAGCGGATGATGGAGATGTTCTTTCGGATCCTGAACGGTACAAAAAACTTGGGGGAAAGCTTAATTATCTTACAGTCACTCGTCCTGATATTGCTTTCTCTATCAGTGTGGTAAGTCAATTCATGTCTTCTCCCCAGTCTACTCATTGGGAGGCTTGTTCTTCATATATTGAGATATTTGAAAGGGGCTCCAGGTCGTGGATGTTTGGTATAGAGACCATGGAACATACTATGGTGGAAGGTTTTTCTGATGCTGACTGGGACTGGATCTCCTACAGATAGAAGATCCACTTCTGGTTACTGTGTTCTTGTTGGAAGGCAATTTGGTTTCTTGGAGAAGCAAGAAGCAAAGTGTTGTTGCTAGATCCAGTGCTGAATCAGAATATCGTGCTATGGCCCAAGGTACATGTGAATTGGTGTGGATACGTCATCTTCTTGATGAAATTGGATTTAAGAGTGCAATGCCTATGAAACTGTGGTGTGACAATCAAGCTACCATTCACATTGCCTCTAATCCTGTTTTTCATGATAGAACAAAGCATATTGAGACTGATTGTCATTTTATGTGTAAAAGGATTCAAGAGCGGTTAGTTATCATTAGACATGTGCGGACTGGAGAACAACTTGCGGACATCTTCACCAAGGCTCTAAATAAGAATAGAATAGATTATATATCTATAACAAGCTGAGAGGGAGTGTTAGGGAAATAAGACTGATTGAGAGGGAGTGTTAGGGAATATATGTTAGGATATTATATGTTGTTATATGTTATTGGGCTGGGCTTATCTCTCTGCCCTGATCCTTTGTTTATATAAATATAGAGACAGGGAAATTGACTATGTTATGTTAGTCATTCCTATTTTCACAATTTCTTCTTCCTCTCTAACAGGGACAAAAACATTTAATCACACAATAAGAATAACCTGCCTAAATGATCAAGCTTATAAAAGCTCAATCTTAATTCAAAATTTTAGGTAGTCAAGTACGAGAGCATAAATATGTCCAGAAAACTGGAGCATGGTATCAAATGTTCTTTAACTTCTGCATTTATGATGAATTGGCAGAAATTTACAACAACCAAGCCTTATCCCACTAGGTGAGGCTACATGGATCAAACGACACCATTGGGCTATACCGAAAACCAAATTTTCAACAAATCCATTTAGAGTAAGATGGTTTCTGATTTCTCTCAAACTTTTCTTCAGTCCTTCTCTACCCTTTTCATCGGACTATCTTCCATTCGATCTACCTTTCACACTTGGGCCTCTGTTGGTCTTCTTCTCACATGAGCAAACCACCTTAGATGACTTTCTATCATCTCGTCAACAAGTTCTTTCCAACTTTCTCACGACACATTCTTTCCTAATCTTATCTTTTCTTGTACGCCCACTCACCCACCCACCACAACATTCTTGTCTTTCCTACACTTTTTTTTTTTTTGCTTTAGTTAGACTTTATTGCCAAACATTCACTACCATAGAGCATCATTGGGCTATAGCTGTCCAATAGAATTTTCCTTTGAGTAAGACACTGCTAACTCACGTCTTGTTGAACTTGCATTTTTTATACTCCATCTTACTCATACTTTACCGAAAAGCCTTTGATTCTAAAGTTTCTCTCCACAACTCAAGTTTAGAATTTATTCCTCTCAACTCATCAACAAGGACTATATCATCTAAAAGCATACATTTAGGCATTGACTCTTAGATGTGCCCAGTATGGCAGTATGCACGTCCAATATTAAGGTAAAAAGGCATGGACTCAAAATCAACCCTTGGTGCAAGCCTATTGTTATAAGAAAATATTCTATTACACCCATGTGTTCGCCCACTAGTCATTGCCCCATCATACATATCCATCATATTTTCACACATTAAGTCCCAAAAAACTAGACCCCTATCAATATCGGGGCAGTTGGCTTTATCTCATTAGGCTAAGATACAACACCTATTATTCTGCACATTGAACACATCTCAAGGTAGCTTTTTTCCTATCTTTGTATTTTGGAAGGTATTATGCTTTATTTCTGATGTAATATCACTTTACCAAAGTTCATGAAATGAGCAGCTAGTCCTAGTATCACTCTTTATCTGTTGAACAATTAATAATTTCATTCAAATCAGGCAATGAAATGTTTTCGAACTATTCCTGCCCCTAGGCCAAAAGAAACAAGAAATTGATTAGTAGAAAAATTACTAGAAATTAATTCATTGATGAAAATATTCACATGTAGGGAAGTGTTTACAACAACAGGAGCTTGAACCAATGGTGAAGTATCTGTAACAATAGCTTTCTGGAACTGGGGATCTCTCCCAACAGTGTAGATGACCTGTCATGAAGATATAAGAAAGAGTGTGTTAAGCAACTAAAATGAAAAGTTGCAGAAGTATCACCAAGATAACAGCCTAGTTTAAGATCAATATATCCTATAGTATAATAAAATAGAGTAAAGGTAGCTCATGAATTGAAATTAATGTATGACCTACATATGCAATTTCTAACTGAGAATTCATGGTACATAACTGCCTGCAGTCTATAAGATTTTCCATATCCATGATTGGTTAGTAAATGACAGTGAATCTGAGTTCCTTCTAGGAGTGGCCACAAGGAAAAGTGGAAAATAATAATGAATCAAAACCGTTACAATCTGCAACTCACAGAAATTGACATACCGTGTCCCCTTCGCTTAGGAAAAGCTTTGCAATTTCAATTCCAGCCTGAATAAGACAAAAGGTATAACCAAATTAGACACTTTCAAAGTATAAAGAAAAATTACATTCAATACAATGCAGGCATCTTTTAGCTTGCTATCTTACAACAACAAGAGCACATTTGAGCACGACTGGATAGACGAATACAAATTTACTTAAATATCTGAAAATAAGATAATATAATTTCTTGTTACCATGTCACATTACCTTCCTGCAAAGGCAGGTATCTACACATGCAAACAAGCAAATATATACATATTACGTGCCAAAATAGATATGACGACAGTGTGTCCTCAAAGCTACACATTTTAGTAACTTAAAAGTAAAGAGCTGTACAGCTCCAAATCAGTTGATAAGCTCTTCATATGGTTTACAAGAGACACTTAGACATGTCAAATTCAAATAAGTCCAGATTAAATTTTTGTTATTGGGCTAGTCTTCTCCAAGAAGGTAATTGCTGTAACCAGGTGCGCAAACAGAAAATGGGAGAAAGAGAAATCGACACAGAATTTAACGTGGTCCGACCTACAGCAAACTATAGGGCCTATGTCCATGGTCGAAACAGAGAAAATTCACCACAATTAATGAAGATTACAAGTGACACCCACTCAACCCTTCACTTCCACCACAATTCTCATTGAAATTTCCTTGTTGGGTCACACCGCAGGCTTTTTGGGTCAGATCACTGATAGGAATCCAACCGTTACTAAAGTGTTTCTAAAGTGTGTTGTGAGGAAAGGGCAGAAGAGAGATTTTGGGGCTGTAACAACCTTGCCTACGTGGCAAGAGGTGTGGAAAGCAAGTGGGAATAGGTTAGGAGTAGGGATAAAAGGGATGGAAGGGTCTGGGTGGGCATTCAGGAATTGAGAAAGGAATAGAGGCCCTTGGCCAAAAAGGTTTGCAGACCCTCGAAGTCTGCGGCATTGTCTCTTCATTTTCTTCTTGTTATTTTCTTCTTTCAGAGTTTGTAAGTTTTTCTGGACTGATACCTTACTGGTTTCAGCTCCAAAATATACATACAGAGAGTTATACATAAGTAAAACAGTGCCATGTTTCAGATTCCTATCAGTCACATATCAAGCCAAGCACAAACAAATACAAGCCACTCTATAAATATAATGATGGCTTACTTGATACTCCATTTGATCTACTTCCAGCTTAGCTACAAGCTAAAATATTTTATTCATTTGCATTAACCAAATAATCATGTTATGGGAGAGTTTGAGAAGCTGTGACCCAATCTGATCAGGCACCCAAATATATATTCACAATAGAGAAATTACAGCAGAGAATTAGGAAACATATAACTAATGAAAAATAGCACATTAATCAGCAGGCCTAACTTTGAGGCCCAATAATTAGCCTTCCTAAACACTCCCCCTCAAGCTGCAGCATAGATATCAATCATAAACAGCTTGTTACAGATATAAGTGACCCTATTCCCTGGTAAAGCTTTGGTGAGAACATCAGCTAGGTGTTCCCCTGTCTAAACATGTCTGCTGTAGTTTTTCACAAACAAAGTGACAATCAACTTCTATACATTTGGTACACTCGTGAAACACTGGATTATTAGCAATGTGTAGAGCTGCGTGATTGTTGCACCACAATTGCATAGGACAAGGACTATTAATACCAATTTCTACAAGATGGTGATATACTGATAAAGTTCACATGTAACTTGTGCCATGGCTCTACATTTAGACTATGCACTGGACTGAGCCACAACCCCTTGTTTCTTGCTCTTCCGTGAGACTAGATTCCCTCCAACAAAAACATAATAGCCAGTAGTAGACTTTCTGTCAATCAGAGAACCTGGCCAATCTGCATCGAAAAATGCTTCCACCGTCCAATGCCCATGATTTTGATACAAAATCTCACGCCAAGACAAACCCTTGAGATACTTTAGAAGGTGTACAACAGCATCCCAATGAGCACTTCTAGGTGAAGACATAAATTGGCTAACTACACTCACAGAAAATGCAATATCAGGCCGAGTCATTGTGAGAAAGAATCCCCTTTTACTTCTCAGTGCCTCAATCCCAAGAAAGTACTTCAGATTAAACGCACCTAAGTCTTTGTTTGGAACTGAGCTTGAAGAAAGCTCTAGAGTTTTGCAATTCCCAGATCATCATCACCAGTAATTACAATATCATCAACATAAACTATTAGAAGAATACAATCAGAACCAGATTGTCTAAAATATTACAAATGATCATATGCACTCCACCGTAGCCCAAACTCAATAACTACTTCATTCCATCTCCCAAACCAAGCTCTAGGGGACTGTTTCAGTACATACAAATATTTAAAAGGTTTACATAAGGAAACAAATAACTAACGGAAAACAGGAAACTACTTAGCAGGCCTAACTTTCAGGCCCATTTATTAGCCTTTCTCAACATTATTATACATATTATCATGAAAAAGGAAAAAAAAAAAAAAAAAAAAAAAAAAGGGAGGGGGGAAACAGAAACACTCTGACCATTTATCATTAATACAATCAGACCAAAAAATGAATATTCTCTCAGCCCTAATCTGTACTTACTCCCCACCCTGTAGTAGCCTTATAGGCACCTTTTATATATTTAGTTTATCTCCAGTTTAGGCTACAGAACAATATAACAAACTTACTAATGTAGTCAATTTCAAAGCAGTGAATCAGAACGGTAGAGGCACAGAGAGCTGTGATCAAAGAAAGTGTTCATAAAACATACAGTTAATATTTAATATTTACCCAAATTTATCACCAATAAGGATTATATGGAAAAGCAACCTGTACTAGCCCACCAAGATTGTCTCTAAGATCCAATATAAAATACGAGGCACCCATGTCTTGAAGTCGCTTCATTGCTGCAAGATCCATTATTCATTTTGGTGCAATTATAAGATCATATACAAAAAAACGGATGCAACTAATGAAACACTCCACTAACGATAATATCATACAAGTAAATATAAGGATTCAAAAAAGTTGCTTCCTTTCTGTTCAATACTTCAAGTTTGTATGGTATTCCATATTGCATGAGCTACACACACAACATGATATATAGAATACTACAAACAAAAGAAAGTAAGAAAAAGACCCCAGCAGAATATGGTCGTCAGTTAACTTCCGAATCAGAATTGGTAAAAGCACAGACAGAATCCTATAAAATATTGTATTTCATCCTTTTCAAGTAACATAAATAGATTTTCTATCATCAAAACTTCAGAATATTAAATGGGTAATCAGTTAGTTTCAAAATTAAGAATATAGCAACATTCTGACTAAGAATGAGTAACAGATGATTGCTAATTTTTTCCACACACTATAATTTATGAACCAAATACACAGAAGAAAAGATGTTCTCATTGAGAAAGCATAATTCTTTTAGTTTAAACAAGAAAATAAAATCATATATACAGTTAAGAAAAGCTGACCAATGACTAAATCTTTTCTGGCCAATGCATTGAACTCTTTGAGGCGTATGTACCCAACAGGTGTAGCACCACTGTCTGTTTGCTCCAGCCGATAAAAGACTGGTGTACGAGCAACAAGCTGCCGCTGCACTTCTATTAATTCAACAGGACCACAGTTGCCATGCTTGACCTGATAGTAGTAACACCAATATTAAACTTCAACATCATAAAAAATGCAGACAGAGGCTAGAGCAGGAGCTAAGCTAACATTAAATCAGAATTCACAACCTGAATAGTCACAAATGTTCCATTGGGGCCTTGCAACAGGGATGAAACTTCAAAAGCTGATTTTCCCCGTACCTCCACATTATTGACAGCCAATATTTCATCCCCCTTACCAAAAAAAAAAATAAAAGAAAAATAAAAAGAAACCTATTATACACAAATACAACAGTTCTCTGTACACACACCATTTGATAATTCCAGAGAGAAAAATAAAAGTCAGGAAACAGTTTATGCTTATAAATGGTAAAGAAGGGGCAAGGAGGTTGTTCCAAAAGGTTGAAAGAACAAAAACAAAACAAACTGTTGAGCTATTTCTGCCCAGCAGTATACTGGCTTCAAATGCTCTTCCAAATAAACGGAAATGCATTATACCCTGTTCCTAGAAGTAAAGACACATAAGAGAGATTGATCATTGGCAATTATAATACATAGCATGATTCATTTCACATATTTGTTTTCATTGATTAAAAATATTAAGAATGTAAGTAGAGAAAGATTGTAGAATAGATTCCTGCTTCAATACTTCCATAATGCTTGAAGCATTATCAGATACCATTTTGTGTATGCTATAACTGCTGCCATTGACTGTTTATTGGCCTTTGTTTTGGATTTGCGTGAACGCTACCGAGCGTTTGAGAGAACGTTCATTAAAAGGAAGGAAATTCTTCCTTCACGTCAACGCATGTTTGCATTTGATGATAGGAAAACCAAACAGGCGGTATGTAGACCACAAATACTAGTTGATTGTGAAAAACAATAAGATATAAAAATTAAAAGCCATTTTTTGCAATACAGGCATGTAGAAACAGTCCAGTAACCCCAAATCCAGCACAGAATCACACCATGTCAACCATAATTCACCATTTTAGCAACTGCAATAAATTATGTGCTTCCAACCCTTTTCTGTTGGATATTCCGACTATATTACTGAACAGGTAAGTAAAAGAAGACACCATCAATTCCTTACCATATGAAGAAGTGTAAAACCAATGAAGGTAAACAAATATAGAAATTTGCGTAGGGTAGAATGTCAGAATTAAATGAAAAAGAGGGTTGTTGAAAGGAGGAAGGATCACAGAAACCCTTAGTTTTGAAAGAATGAGTCAGTGAAAATACACTGCCCTCTGTATCGGATTTTATAATACTTGTTAAACAATAAAAAAAAATAATGTAATGATCCTATTACATAATCTACGTGATTCTAACATGATCCTAATTGATTATTTACATATTCTGACAATCCTAATTGATTCTAACAGATTCTTTACATATTCTGATAATCCTAATTGATTCTAACATATTCTTTATATATTCTGATAATCCTAATTGATTCTAACACTCCCCCTCAAGCTGGAGCATATAAATCATATGCACCAAGCTTGTTACAAATATAACTAATTCGAGGACTTCTTAGAGACTTTGTGAATACATCTGCTAATTGATCATTTGAATTGACAAAGTTAGTTGCCAATGCATCCAGATAAAATCTTTCTCGGATAAAGTGGCAGTCCACTTCTATATGTTTGGTCCTTTCATAAAACACTGGATTTGAGGCAATGTGCAGAGCTGCTTGATTATCACAAATCAGTTGCATTTGCTTAACATCTCTAAATTTTAACTCTTGAAGTAATTGTTTCAGCCATATAAGTTCACATGTTACCAATGCCATAGCTCGATATTCTGCTTCTGCACTTGACCTTGCAACATCTTGTTTCTTACTTTTCCAAGATACCAAGTTGCCTCCAATCATTACGCAATAACCTGTGGAAGAACGTCTATCTGAGGGAGAGTCAGCCCAGTCTGCATCTGTGAAACCAATGATCTGGGCATGTCCTTTTTCTTCATAGAGAAGGCCTTGACCTGGTGCTCCTTTGATATACCTGAGTATTCTTGATCGCAGCATCCCAATGACTATCACAAGGAGCTTGTAGAAATTGACTAACTACACTTACAACAAAGGAGATGTCTGGTCGAGTGATGGTAAGGTAGTTTAGTTTACCAACAAGTCTTCGATATCTTCCTGGATCCGACAAGGGCTCCCCCTGTCCTGGTAGAAGCTTGATGTTTGGATCCATAGAAGTATCTACAGGTCGACAATCTGTCATGCCAGTTTCCTCTAAACTATCAAGGGCATACTTTTTTTGAGAAATAGCAACACCAGTAGAGGATTGAGCGACCTCAATACCAAGAAAATATTTAAGGCGACCTAAGTCCTTGGTCTGAAAATGACGAAAGAGGTGCTGTTTTAGTTGATTGATAATGTTTTGATCGTCACCTGTGATGACACTTGAGAATGATTTGTAAATTGCTTAAGGAAAAATCCTTAGCAGATGTATATTTATATACATAGGTCAGCTAATTACAATCCCTAAATCAAAGGTTACAATCCCTAAATCAAAGGCAACAAATCAGAAATACAATCAAATCACATCCTACAAATCCTAATTACTAATAACTACAGATTATGCAAATCAGATAATATCAACAGAATATCAACACTCCCCCTCAAGCTGGTGCATATATGTCATATGCATCAAGCTTGTTACATATATATGTTACCCTCGGGCCCCGAAGAGACTTAGTGAAAATATCAGCTAGTTGATCACTAGAATTCACAAATGAGGTAGTTATTTCTCCGGAGAGGATCTTTTCACGAATAAAATGGCAATCAATTTCTATATGTTTAGTTCGCTCATGAAAGACTGGGTTGGAGGCAATGTGCATGGCTGCTTGATTATCACAAATGAGTTTCATGGGCCCTATTTTGCAAAACTTTAATTCTTGAACCAGTTTGTTTCAACCATATAAGTTCACATGTAGTGAGTGCCATGGCTCGATATTTCTGCTTCTGCACTTGATTCTAGCAACTACATTCTGCTTTTTAACTTTTCCATGAGACGAGGTTGCCTCCAATGAGAACACAATACCCAGAAGTCGACCGTCTGTCACTAGGAGATCCTGCCCAATCTGCATCTGTATATGCAACAATGTCTATATGGCCTCTATTCTCATAGATCAACCGCTTTCCAGGAGAACTTTTAATATATCTCAAAATTCGAATTACTGCATCCCAATGGTTGTTCACAGGGAGAGTTAAGAAATTGACTCACAACACTAACTGCAAAAGATATATCTGGTTTAGTTATGGTGAGATAGTTTAATTTTCCCACCAGTCTTCGATACCTTCCCGGGTCTGAATAAGGCTCCCCCTGATCCGGTAGAAGTTTAACATTCGGATCCATAGGAGTATCAATTGGTTTACAATCTAGCATTCCAGTTTCTTCTAAAATATCAAGGGCATACTTCCTCTGAGAGATAGCAATGCCTGTTTTTTGATTGAGCCACTTCAATCCCGAAGAAGTATCGCAATCGGCCCAAGTCCTTAGTTTGGAAGTGTTTAAACAGGTGTTGTTTTAGGCCCCTGATGCCATCATGATCATCTCCTGTAATGACAATATCATCTACATAAACCACAAGATAGATGCATTGATTAGAAGATGAGTGTTTATAGAACACAGAATGATCTGCTTCACTACGAATCATGCCAAACTCCTGTATGACTTTACTAATTCTTCCAAACCATGCCCGTGGAGACTGTTTAAGGCCATATAGAGATTTGTGTAACCTGCAGACAAGACTCGACTCCCCCTGAGCAACAAACCCAGGTGGTTCTCCATATAAACTTCCTCCTCCAGGTTACCATGTAGAAATGCATTCTTGATATCCAATTGATAGAGAGGCCAATGGTTCATGGCAGCCATCGATAAGAATAGACGAACAAAAGCCATTTTAGCAACAGGAGAGAATGTATCTCCATAATCAAGGCCAAATATTTGAGTATAGCCCTTAGCCATAAGGCGTGCTTTCAAAAGGTCCACCTGTCCATCAGGGCCCACCTTGACAGTAAAGACCCATCGACAACCAACTACAGATTTCCCAGGAGGGAAGGAACAAGTGCCCATGTATGATTGGAATCCAAAGCTGCCATCTCGTCAATCATGGCCTGACGCCATCCTAGATGGGAAAGTGCTTCCTGGACAGTTTTTAGGAATGGAAATGGACGACAAGGCAGAGACAAATGTATAATGGGATGAAGATAAACGATGATAGCTCAGGAAATTATAAATAGGATGAGGATTACGAGTAGAACGCATACCTTTACGAAGTGCAATGGGCAAGTCAAGAGAAGCTTCAGATAGGCCCGGAGCAGGTGGAGACGTTGGAGCAGGAGATGAATCGTCCGAGTCTGGTGTGAGAATAGCCTCTGGAATCACAGGACGAGGTCGACGCTGAAAAGTGATAAACGGTTGCGGTGAAGGATGTGCCTGCGGACTAGGAGGTGCGGGCACCTGTGAAACTGGGAGGATCAGAAATAGGCAAATTAAGA
This sequence comes from Castanospermum australe, assembly GCA_019955255.1. Lineage (NCBI taxonomy): Eukaryota > Viridiplantae > Streptophyta > Magnoliopsida > Fabales > Fabaceae > Castanospermum > Castanospermum australe. The sequence continues at coordinate 403,545 of NSJW01000150.1, forward strand.
CAGGGAATTGGTAGGAGCTGAGAGATGGAGTTAGGCTCGACTGGTGAGGTGAAGTAAGGAGTATCCTCAAAGAAGGTTACATCTGCAGAGATGTAAAAACGATTTGTAGAAGGAGAGTAACATCGATAGCCTTTCTGAACTCGAGAATAACCGAGGAAAATGCACTTAATAGAACGAGCAGACAATTTATCAATACCGGGAGTAAGATCATGCACAAAACAAGTAGAACCAAAAACACAAGGGGAGACATTATAAAGATGGTCATTAGGAAACAAAAGAGAGTGGGGAACTTCATTATGTAAAACAGAGGAGGGCATGCGATTGATTAAATAACCAGCGGTAAGAACAGCATCACCCCAAAATTTTAAGGGTGCATTAGCATGCAATAAAAGAGTTCGAGCAGTCTCAATAATATGACGATGTTTTCGTTCGGCTATGCCATTTTGTTGTGAAGTGTACGGACAAGTTGACTGATGAAGCATGCCAAGAGATGCCATAAAGGAATTGAAAGGAACAGAAAAAATATTCTTTTGCCATTATCACTGCGCAATATGCGAATAGAGTGCCCAAACTGGGGTTTGAATTTCATTGCAAAAATTTTGAAAGATAGTGAATAACTCTGAACGATCTTTCATCAAAAATATCCAAGTACATCTAGAAAAATCATCAATGAAAGTAACAAAGTACCTATACCCCAGAATAGAAACTGACATGACTAGGACCCCAAACATCAAGTATGAACAATATCAAAAGATGACTTTGCTCGATTATTGATTTTGCTTGGGAAAAAGATGCACGGACATGTTTTCCAAGCTAACACGACTCACACTCTAAAGACTGCAAATGAGAGAGATGGGGAACTATCTTCTTTAGCTTATTTAGACTTGGATGACCCAGACGACGATAAAGGAGACTAGGAGACTCGAATAGCAGTACATATGGTAGAGGATGGAGGCTGGAGATAATAAAGTCCACGCGATTCAGATCCTGCGCCAATCGTCTGTCCCGTACTCCGGTCCTGGATGAGAAAAGAGTCAGCAGTGAAGGTTATAGAGCAATTAAGAGTGCGAGTCAGTTGACTAATAGAAATTAAATTAAAGGGGCAGTAGCAGGAATAAGCATAACAGAATTCAAAGAGGTAAAGATGAGAGATGTGTAGCTTGACCAATGCCGGTGGCTATAGTTCTTAGAACCATCAGCGAGAGTAATGTGGTGTGGTGTCTTGGGAGATGATAATTTTGATAAAAAGAGAAGGATTACCAGCTATGTGATCAGAAGCACCAGAATCCAAAATCCAGGATCCAACAGACGAAGAATGAGAGAGGCAAACTGTAGAATTACCAGTATGAGCTAAAGTTGGCCGAAGATGAAGCTTGTTGGGCTGCTTTGAGTTGAAGATACTCCTTATACTCATTGTCTGATAGTATGTTCTAGTTATCAGTCCCTGATTCAGTCTTATTCTCAATCTTCAGGCCAACTGAAGATTGTGTCACGTATTAGCAGATTTTTTAGGAAAACCATTGTAAGAGAATAGCAACGGTCTTGAGTATGGCCCAAGCGTTTACAATAGGAACATTGAGGATGACCACCAGAACCACAGCCACCTCTACCACCACCACGACCATGGTGACGACCACGACCGCGACTTTCACGGTCCGCAGTAAAAACAAAAGCGGAAAACTCTGAACCTGTTTGGGAACCAATTCTAGACGCTGCATCCGGATAAGGAACTAACGTAACAATCGATTAATGAGATCCTCCACGGTAGGAATATTTGCAGTTTGTCAGGATTTGATTCCGAACAGAATTCAAAATCTTTATGAAGACCCATGGAAGAACAAAAACCATATACATGTTATCAAGCTTATCTAACATCTGCTGGAGGTTGTCACTGGTCAGTATCAACTTGATTTTCTTCAATCGTGGACTGTGCTTTGTTCAGATATAAAGGCAGGTCATGATCTGTCATGTAGAGCGTTGCTAGATTATGAACAGAATCGTACAAACGTTGGACATCATTAGAGTAGATGCTTCGAGCCTTCTTCCATATGTCATGACAAGTTTTATAGGGCGAAAATGCACTAACAGTTTGGGATCAATGGACTGCCAAAGTAAGGATACCAACTGATAGTCAGTCTTCTTCCATTGGTCCCTCTCATCAGCAGGGATGTCCTCCGCCTTCTTAGTCAGATGCTCAAAGAGTCCCTGACCTTAAAAACCAAATATCAACAGCAGCATACCAGTCTAAATAGTTCTTACCATTGAGTTTTTCTGACATTATGGTGGGGCTGCCAGAAAAAGAAAAAAGAAACAAGGCCCCTTTTGGAGGATTCAGATGGTGAAGCACATGACAAATCAGATGCAGAAGCCATGACCCCAGAACAGGAACGAGGTGGCACTAACGAGCTGAACAAAACCGGCGGCTGAGACAATCGGAGATAAGAAAAATGGCGCGTGGCTTACACGCGCTGACAGAAGGTGGCGCAATCTGGAACTTTCTGACCCCCAGGACAGAACTAAGGTGGCACCGGACGAAGACGAACGGGATCGGCGGAGACGTGAACGGATGTTCGAGAATTAGGCGCGTGAGCTACACGCGCCGGCAGCTGTGGAGGCGTGTACGGGCACATGAATCGAGATCCAGATGACTAGCGCTCAAGGGATCTGGCCGGTCGGAGGTTTTCTGAGATGGCCAGTACACTGTCTTGGTTGATCGTGGCGGAACAGTGGTTCCGACTTGGTGAACAGCGGCAGAGCAGAAGCAAATCGGAACGCTGGCGGGGTTCCGACTTGGTTGAACAGTGGCGGAACAGAAGCAGATCTGAACGCTGGCAGAACAGAAGCAGATTGGAGCAGCGGCAGAACAGAAGCAGATCGAAACAGTGGCAGAACAAAAACAGATCAGAACAGTGGCGGAAACGGCGGAACAGTATACTGGCTGGTACACAATACAGTATACTGACTTGCAGAAGAAGAAGACGATGTTCCTACCTTGACAATGGCGGAACAGTGACTGAACAAGGTCGGTTTCGACTTGAAACGCAGACCTAGAGAGACTAAGCAGAGACAGGACCGAGCCTGCTCTGATACCAACTTGAGAATAATTTGTGAATTGCTTAAGGAAAAATCCTTAGCAGTGTATATTTATATACATAGGTCAGCTAATTACAATCCCTAAATCAAAGGTTACAATCCCTAAATCAAAGGCAACAAATCAGAAATACAATCAAATCATATCCTACAAATCCTAATTACTAATAACTACAGATTATGCAAATCAGATAATATCAACAGAATATCAACAATGACAATATCATCTACATATACCACTAGAAAGATACTCTGATGTTGAGGAGAATGGCGGTAAAAAAACAGAATGATCTGCTTCACTGCGAATCAAGCCAAATTGCTTGAATGACTGTACTGAAACCATCCAAACCATGCCCGCAGAGACTGCTTCAACCCATAAATGGAACGACGTAAACGACAAACTAATCCGGACTCCCCCTGAGCAATAAAACCAGGAGGTTGCTCCATGTAAATCTCTTCAGCAAGTTCACCATGTAAGAAGGCATTCTTAATATCAAGTTGGAATAGAGGCCAATGTCGCATGACAGCCATGGATAGAAGAAGCCGAACAGAAGCAATTTTGGCAACAGGTGAGAATATATCACCGTAGTCTAAACCATATATCTGAGTATATCCTTGGCTACTAGGCGAGCTTTCAAACGGTCAAATCTGTCCATCAGGGCCAACTTTCACAGCATACACCCATCGACACCCAACTGTGGACTTACCCTTAGGTAACGGAACTAACTCCCAAGTGTCACTAAAGTGTAAGGCTTGCATTTCATCGACCATAGCCTGTCGCCACCCCGGATGGAATAGTGCCTCACCTGTAGTCTTAGGAATGGAAACAGAGACAAGGAGGTGACAAAAGAAAAATATGGAGAGGACAAATGGTGATAGCTTAAAAAAAGTATAAATAGGATTAGGATTACGAGTAAAAACGAATACCTTTGCGAATGGCAATTGGGGACTAGCGGGAGGCAGGACCTGGAGCGGTAAAGGTGCTGGGTCAGGGCTAGAGTCCACCGGTACCACCATGGAAGTATCTTGAAGTGGAGGAGAAGAAGTGACTTCAGTAGGAGGTCCAAAGTAAAGGAACAGGAAGAACATCAGACACTGAAGAACGCTCAGCAAGAGAAGAGGAGAAAAATGGTGACTCCTCAAAGAAAGGTGACATCAGCTGAGGTGATATATCGGTTACTGTCTGGGTGAAAGCACCTGCATCCTTTCTGTAGACGAGAATAGCCGAGAAAGACACACTTAAGGGATTTTGCTTGAAGTTTGTCCTGTCCAGGGGTTATATTATGAACAAAACAAGTACAACCAAAAACACGAGGTGGAATAGAATACAATGGTTAAGACGGAAACAGAATAGATGAAGGAATTTGATTATTTAAAACAGAGGAAGGCATGCGATTAATCAAATAGCAAGCAGTGAGAACTGCATCACCCCAAAATCGGAGAAAGACATGATTATGAATAAGTAAAGTTTCGTGCTGTTTCAATGAGATGACGATTCTTACGCTCAGCAATACCATTTTGTTGTGGAGTGCGAGCACAAGAGGACTGGTGAAGAATACCCTGTGAAGCCATAAAAGAGGTAAAAGAAGAAGAAAAAATATTCACGAGCATTATCACTACGTAAAATGCGAATAGAAGTATTAAATTGATTGCGAATTTCAGCACAGAAAGATTGAAAAACAGAAAAGATCTCAGCAGGACTCTTTATTAAAAATAACCAAGTGCATCAGGAAAAGTCATCAATAAAAGTTACAAAATACTGATATCTCATAGTTGTGGGAACACGACTAGGACTCCAAACATCCATATACACTAAATCAAAAGGGGACACAGCCCAATTATTGACACTTTTGGGAAACGAAGTGCGAACATGTTTCCCAAGTTGACATGACTCACAAGCTAAAGATGATAAAGACAATGTAGAAACCATGCAGTGAAGTTTGGAGATACTAGAATGACCAAGGCAGTCGGAGAGAAGGAGAAATAGCAGAAGTAAAGGCAGCAGGTGATGAAGATATGGTAAGATGGTAAAGCCCGTGAGACTCACGCCCTTCGCCAATCATCCGTCCTGTATCCCGGTCCTGCACATGAACAGAATTATTAGTGAAGGTAACAGAACAGTGAAGAGAGCTGGTTAATTTACTGATAGAGATAAGATTGAAAGGACAACATGGAACATAAAGGACAGAATCAAGAGTTAGAGAGGGTAGAGGACAAATTTGACCAAGACCTTTAGCCATAGTTTTAGAAACCATTGGCTAAGGTAATCATAGGGAGAGAAGTTGAATGACAAAGATGAGAGAAAAGACTAATGTTACTAGATATGTGATCAGAGGCACTAGAATCCAAAATCCATGGACCAAGAGAAGAATGGGTGAGGCAAGCAACAGAATTACCAGTCGGAGAAGCGGAGGCAGAGGTCGATGACTGAGTAGCCTGATACGCTAGATAACCCCTCATAGGCAGCAGCTGGGATAGTGACAGTGGGCACGTCCGAAGAGTCAGATGCTGAAATAGAAGAGTCTGACTGAGCAATATTAGCTGTGCGAGGAGGTTTCCCATGAAGTTTGAAGCAACATTCACGAGTGTGGCCAAGCTTGTGGCAATAAGTGCACTGTGGACGTTGACCTTTGCCACGACCATGAGACCCAGAACTGGCAGCAGCAATGGTGGACGGAGAAGCTAGAACAGAGGAGTCACCAATAGGTGCAGCTGGAGCAGGGATAGACTGAGTAACTCGAAGTAGCCGAGCAAAGACATCCTCCATAGAGGGAATAGAAGCACTAGCCAACAATTAATTGTTCGCATTGTTGGCGAACAGAGTCGAGGTCAGGAGGCAAACCAGCCAATGTGAGAAGCATGAACAACTTGTCATAATTGGTCTCTTGCGTTGCAATATCAGCAGTGATAGGGAGAAGTTCAGTGAACTTGGTACGAACACTCTGAATATGACCCAAATAGCTGGACATTGATTGATCTTGTTTGCGAATATTAAGCATATCAGAAATAACGCCATAAAAGCACTGAATATCATTAGTATACAGCAATTTGGCTTTAGTCCACACCTCATGACAAGTCTGATACAGTCGAAAAAGAGGAAGAATCTCACGATCCATGTTATTCCAAAGGAGACTACAAAGTTGAGCATCAATTGCTCCCAAGTGTCTCGATCAGCCGCAGGAATATCAGATGCTTTCTGTGTGAGATGATCAGAAAATCTTTGACCTTTAAACCAGAGTTCAATTGCTGGAGCCCAATGCAGATAGTTGGAACCATTAAGTGGTTTAGTAGTGATGATGGGGAGATCTCGGTATTACAGAACTGAAAATACTGGACTTTCCAGTGAAGGAAGGAGTACCAGAGGTGGACATGATGGGCACAGAACTGCAAGAAACCCAGAAAACATGAAACCTGAGTGGAAAGCAGAAGACCCAAGAAAAAATTACGACGCGGTCGCGGAGGTGGGGAAGCCAAAACACCCATTGGAAGATCACGAACCACGTGGATAGGACTGGAACTGGCCGGAAAACACACAGAGAAGTGTTCGGCAGCAGAAACGGCAGCCGGAAAGAGGACCAAACACGCTCACACGCGCACAGAAAATAGGGACTGGACGGATTCCGGTGATCGGCGCGTGGCGGCGCGTCGGAGCTCCGATGACGGCGCGGCTCCGGGGATGGGACGGGTTCGGAGAGACGCACGGCGTGGTTGGGTTGGTTGCCGGAGAAACACACCTCAGATGCACAGATCTGAGATGGAAACCGCAGGAAGAGAGAGAAAACCGGTGGGGAAGAGAGAAAAAAATAGGGCTGACGGCACGGAAGCGAAAAAAAAAATTTTAGTTTCTGTCCCTAGGCTCTGGATAGCATGTTGAAAGGAGGAAAGATCACAGAAACCCTTAGTTTTGAGAGAATGAGTCAGTGAAAATACACTGCCCTCTGTATCGGATTTTATAATACTTGTGTACAATAAAAAAGGAAATAATGTAATGATCCTATTACATAATCTACGTGATTCTAACATGATCCTAATTAATTATTTACATATTCTGACAATCTTAATTGATTCTAACAGATTCTTTACATATTCTGATAATTCTAATTGATTCTAACAAGGGTAAAAACCATGGCCTCTGTGACATTTTTTGAATTTGCAACTAGATAATGAGTACGAAACACCGTTTCTAAAGAAGACATAATAATAACATGATTACCATCCCAACACAGTCATTTTAAAATCAAATACAGTTATTATACCCCAAGGAATGAGTTCTAGCATCATAGTAACATCAAGAATAGATTGAAAACAAAAAAAATCGCTATGAAGAAGTATGAGTTCAAAAGAACGTTAGCAGAGTAAATGTGTAGAGTCATCTTTGTCTACCTGTCTCACACCAGCAGAATGAGCAGGGCCATCCAATATGATTCCAAGTACCTTCAGTTTGACGTCTCCATTTTCATCTGGATCTTCCCTAAGGTTTAGTCCAATACCAGTCATGTCATACCTCGCCATCTTGGAGAACTTTTAATATTGAAAAAAGTCCATATGCCATTAAGTAAGAAACATGAGAAGCACAGTAGTAGAAATTACAGAGGTATGTACATTATATTATCACATATAAGCAAAACAAAGAGCAGGGTTCAGAAGCATAATATTTCTTCCGATGAGAATGATAATAGAAGAATGCATCACAAGTTTCTTATGAAGAGTAATGCATGTCTTAGAAGAATTCAACTTTTTAAGGGCCACAATTTGGATTGTACAGGCATATATATTCCTTTTTCTGTAAACTATATACGCATACTAGTGTTCTACGGGAAGAAACTCAGCAAAGCAAGCAATCATTATCAATTCATGCCATGTGGCTGGTAGTCAGTGACATCTAACGAAGGAAGAAAAACCTCTACAGAAAAATACCCAGGACAATTTGAAGAAACAATTACCTCTTCAGGGGAAAGAAACCGGGTATAAGGATCACCCAAACTGGCCAGCATTCGCTTGATTATTTGGTGTGCCTTTGATCTCGTCTGAATGGGATTGCTTAAAATATCTTCCCTCTTTAGCTGGAAACATGAAATGCTATTTGTATCAACCATCATTCAGTACCAGATGTTACAATATTAATGGAGTTGCGTAGGATAAAGCAACAAACTTGCCATCAAAATTCATCAAAAATGGCTATGTGACAAAAAAAAAAAAAATAACATTACTCTAACCTTTTTTTTTCGCAAACCCTTTTATATTGTCAAAAACTACACACTTTTCAGGATTCTACACTACTAACACATATATTTTAAAAATATATTACACATAAATTCAGTTAAAATAGATAGATTTGTGAAAAAAAATAAGTAAATAAAAAAAAATTGAAGTAATTTAACAGAAAAAAGCTGAAAATATTTGGTGTGGGGTAATGTTACCAGCCAGATATCCTGCGACCAGCGGTGGCGACCAGTGTCAAGAAAGCTATCATTAACAATCTGCCAAGCTTCGTCAACAATTGCTTCATTGGTGACCACCTCCGGAGCCATATGAACCCTCTCTTGTCGGTCGACATCGCGACAAGTTTCAGTCGGAAGCGCAATGACAGAAGGCAGAGAGAAGAGGAACCCAAAGGAGAGGGCACCGGAGAGAGCTCCAACCAGAGTCTTGTGAACCCAACTGGTGGGATTGCACACAAGTCGGGTTCTTGCTCTTGCGGTGGTCGACGGTGGCGAGAGTGCAAGCCAGCCACAGCAACAGCCACAACCACACCCACTCATCTTGCGGATTATGCAGTTTAGCTAACTCAAAAATCTTATTTCATAATTTTCAAGATAATTAATTCGAATTTTGTTATATATTTTAGTGCAAAATTACTGTCCATGTCTATACTATTTTTACTATTATATAACAGGAACGGAGGAGTTTATTCTCTAATTTTTATTATTTTAAAGATACCATTATTTAAAATTATCTTAAATTAATTTAAAAAATTCATAATAGTAATAAGACATTTTAAAAATAATTTTCAATTATCTTTTAATAAATATATAAATTAAGAGCAATTTGCTAATTATAATAAAATAATTAAAAGATTATGAGTTTTATATGTTTTATGTGAGCACAATTATTTTTTCATACCATTGATTCAATTAACTTTATTAAACATACACTGATGTACATAAATTTTACATTAGCAATTAATACAAATTGTATCAAAGTATAACAAATCTTTAGTGTAGAATATTATAATATTATGAATCCATCAAATATCTTAAATTTTTTAAAAAAATGAAAAAAGTTTAATTGTAAAAAATAAAAATTAATTAATCAACTATATGTAATACAATAATAATAATAATAATAACAATAATAATAATAAATTCACAATATTAAATGTTTCGTATAATATATTACATAATAACTATACTTGTATTTAAAAATGATAGCAAATTATCTTATGACATAATTTAGAAGAAAAATAAACTAAAAAATAAGATGTATAAGCATTTGTTTAAATGTATTTTAAATAATAAAAACATTATATAATAAAAGAAAACATATTGTAAAAAAATTAAATAACAATGTATAATATAAAATAATCAATAATAAAATTAAAGGATACCTCTTTATGATAAATATAAAAAAAATCCTATAAAATAACATTATTTATTGTTTAAAATAATTTTCCTTCCTTACATCTCTAAAGATACACATCAATTATCAATAATTCTATACGAGAAGAATCACTATATTTGAATTAACTAAAAACACTGATAGAAAAAGTAATATCAAGATAACTGATTGTGAAGTAGTTAAGCTTATCCACTAGTTTTCTGTATTGCTCAAGTTTTAAAAGAACATTTGTATCATCTAGTAAGAGTTTAAAATTAGGAATCATAAGAGTTTCTAAAGGATTAGTGTAATATCCCCTAAAGATTATATATATATATATATATATATATATATATATATATATATATATATATATATATATATATATATATATATATGTGTGTGTATATATGTATGTATGTATTTATCGTACTTTCTATGATGCAACGTTGAGTCATTGGAGTCATTGTTACACTAATGCAACTCCAGATGGGACCAATGAGATGGTAACACGTACATCCACACACTTAAAGGACCATCCACGTGGCATAAATAAGAGGTTATCCTTAACAGGTTTCTACAATTTATAAAATGACTTTATTATTTTATATTTTTAATAAATTATCATTTTCTTTCATCACATCAATCATTTGTCAATTTCAAGTATAAGGATTGATTTCTTTCTAGCTTTCACAAGTGCCGAGATCAGCAAGAGGAAATCTAATCTTTCTTCTTGTCAGTTCTTCGACCTTCCTCCTTTATCATGTCATCCTCTATCTTCATCTTCCCTTCCTCTTTCATCTTGCCATCCTCCTTCATGTTCATTTTTCCATCTTCCTTCATCTTTCTCCTTGGTTTCCTTCCATCCGGATTGTTGATGGATGCATTATGTTCCAACAATGTTGCTGGTGATGCAACCTCCTGGGTGAGCCTCAAAAGCTTCGTGAAGTGTTGTCTTCCTGTTACCATAATGAGCAAACGCCATGGCTTCTCCCTCCAGTCGTTAAGCTCATGCATTGGTCCTTCAAGCCTATGGCTTTCACTCATACCTTCATCCAAATTTCACAACTTTAACTAATAACAAGGTCTGTCATGTGACAAACACTAGCTTTTCTCATACCATTGTTCATTTGAAAGATTTAATGGTACTTTTGTTGGAAATTTTTTTTTGAAAAGATCGTTCATAGTTCATCTTTGTGTTCATGGTTGAAGTTAAAGGTTTGACATTTTTTTTGTTCCTTTTACCTAAGAAAGCAAAGGAAGGTTTAGTTTTGAAACTTGTCTCAAGCATTGGCTTTCTTTAGAAAGTTGTTCAAATTAGTGATTCAATGGTGGTTAGATATGTTCAAACTTTATCATAGAAAGGATTTTTAATATTGGTTTTGGACGTCTCAATATAGCATTTTGGAAGACTTTGAAGTAAGTGAATTTTTTTTTCATTTTAGATGAAGTTACAACTTATACTTTTTCATGAGAAAAAGTCATCATTTTTGTGCTCAATTCATTTTTTCTAGTTTCACCCAAACTTTCATAAAATTTCTTTTAGAAAGATCGTTCATAGTTTATTTACGTGTTTATGCCTGAACTTAAAGGTTTGACATTTTTTTTTTTTGTTGTTTTTATCACATAAAGCAAAGGAAGGTTTAGTTTTAAAATTTGTCTCAAACATTGGCTTTCTTTAGAAGGTTGTTGAAGTTAGTGATTCAATAGTGTTTCATATGTTCAAACTTAGTCATGGAAAAGATTTTAATTTTATATTGGATGTCTCAATATTACATTTTAGAAGACTTTGAAGTAAGTGAATTTTTTTTTTATATATATGAAGTTACAACTTATACTTTTTTCATGAGAAAAAGTCATCATTTTTGTGCTTGTTTCATTTTTATGTTTGATTACCCTTTACCCTAAACAAAAACCCTTTCCTTGGTTGAGACAAAAAATGAGGGAAGATATAATATTTTCAAATTTGACATAGAGGGTAAAGTTGATATGAAAATTTTGAAATTTTTGATATATATCACTTGAATGTAACTTCTTTGTTAAGTTTGTTTGCCAAAAATATATTCAAATATTCTCATTGAAACAAATCATGTGAGCTCAAGTTGTACATGTTTCTAGTGGTGTTCCTTTATAGGTAGCCAACAAATATCCTGGTTTGGATTTTGGCTTTTGTTCCTTAACCAATATGCATATCTCTGCAAGTTGTTATTCTCTTACTTAAAAGTGCATATTTCCATAGTTATATTAAAATGTTCTAACTAGTTGACATAACTTCTATTGTGAAGTTTAATAACCTTTGACTTCTTTACTATGCTATGTTATTTTGTTGTATTTGTATTTCTGTCCATTTTATGTGTTTCTCGTAAGTTGTCGTGAAAATTATCACGAGGAAGAAAATTTATCCCTTAAAGAAATTGAAGCAAACATTGTAAATGAAGGTTGAGCTTTGACCTAGTCCAGTATATTTTCAATTGTATTATCTTTTTCACTTTTTGCATTTAGTTTTGCTCAATGCTAAAACTTTTTTAACGAGAAAGAAGATAGAACCAGGCACAAGAAACTTGACATTGCCATCCAAGTAAGGTATATGAGTCGAAGGTGTTGCAATTGTAAATTTTATTGATTAAAGTGTTTATTATTTGTAACCTATAATGTGTTATTTATAATGCTAGTGAATAGATGGGCAAATGTCCAAGGCATGCATTTGGAGCCCTTTTTAGTTTGTAAGTATAAAGGCTCATGGACCCAAACAAAAAAAAAAGTTGGTCCAAAATTTGGGCAAATTTATTGTGGATGGCGGGTCGGTAGTCAGTCCACTGGACATCACTTTTATTTCAATTTATTGGACTCAGCTTAATTTGATAACAGTAAAGTATGCAGGGCTAATTTAGGAATCCGTATGTGGGGCTCATGTGTTGGAGTCCTACTTGGCCTAAAACTCTCTTCCAACCTTGAAATGCAGCACTATTAAATCTTTAGAGTATGGAGGGTTTTGGCAATAACAAATAATTTCTTATGAGTCAAATGACTAATTCTTATTATTTACTTGAAATATTGAAATTTTTGACGTAACGAATGAATGATCCTAGGAAAAAAACTACTTTAATAATTCAATAAGATGCTTGTTTGGAATAGAAACTATAGTGTTTGATGTAAACATTGGACAAAGCGTTATATACAAATAAGTACATCATATTATAAACTTTAATAATTGAATGGTATGTTTAAATCAAATATCTAAAAGTATGAATTTAACCATATCTTCACATCAATTTATCTTTATTAATGTTTATTGTTCTACATTTTATTAATTAAATGGTATCTTCATCAGGAGGATTACATGACTAAAATAATGCACTCCATTTCTTTCAGGGCAAATAACCTTCACACTATGTTTGAAACCATTAAAAAATATATTTGATTTGATTTAAGTTAAGTGATATAACTTGGTTTAGAAAGTTTTTTCATGCTTAGAAATTATTATAAAATTAAATCATTACTATTTTATAACCTTTCAAACAAAATATTTCATTTATAAATGAAATCAATTCTTTAATATTGTAGTTCCAAATATACTCTAATTGAATTAATTAGGACAGGGAAATTATTATGTATTGGTCTGCTCTAAAGTACTTAATAGGAATAATTGAATTTTTATGACAAATATTATCAAGGAGTAAGAGAAATAAATAATACGGATGAAATATTATAACGAAGAAGATACTATGTAGGTAACAATTTCTTAGTTTTGGGGTAAGTGATGTATTATTTTCGTAATTAATAAAGTTATTCAAGTAAGGAATACATGTTTATCCAATGTGTAATGTGAAAATGATTGTTTTGTATGGAGCATGTTTGTTTTACAAACGTATGTGCATTACAATTATTAAAAAAAAAAAGTGTTTTCAATCCTTACGTTATGTCATGCATTGGATAAATATATTTGATTGGATCAAATTGACTTGCTTGTCTTGTATTAAAAATGACACAAATCATATCTCACTTATTCCAATCATGTTAAGTCATGCATTGGAGAAATAAATTTGATTGGTTGACTTAACTTGCTTGTCTTGTACTCAAAATGACACAAATCATATTTTGCATATTCCAATGACATGAAACAATTTTGAATGTAAGTTGATATCATGTGTGAGCATTCCCATTATATCTACATGTCTCCCCATCCAGCATATGCGATTTATTGTTTGACAAGATAGGATCACACACTTCTCAAGGCAACACATGTGATTTATTCTTAATGTGTAGATTTGAAGTTATTTGACAAGATAGGACAACTTTACACTTTTCATTATGTAACACACAAATATTAAACTAATTGATTAGATAAGACCACACACTTCTCAAGGTAGCACATTTGATTTGTTTTGAAACGTGTAGATTTTAACTTATTTGACAATCCAACACATGTGATTTATTATAAAAATGTGTTGAATTTAAATGATGATTAGATAGAGTTACTACACACTTTCCCAATCAGCACTATTGTGTATGTTTGAATTACCTTATTTTATGATCTAAATATCTTATAAACATAACATTTCTAAGAGAGCATTTGAAAAGAAGTGTATTTTTTTTAAAAAAATTGTTACTCCTAAGCATGGTGGAGCATCTAAAGTTTAAAGTATTTGACTAATGAAATAAGAAAAATAGTTTATTCAGTACACATGCACGATATGTACTGTTTACATTGAAAAAAGCAATGATTAAAGCAAGTACATTTAAAAAAGAATTAAATATGATGGTCACACAGATACATGTACATTAAATGGCTGAAATGTGCATTGATTGAGACATTTTTGAAAAAAAAAATGTTCTATTATGTATTTTTTGACCTCAAGAATGGAAAACACAAAAGTGAACATATCATCTCGTCTCTTCCTCCAATTACTAACTCAAACACTTTTAGTCCAATCCCACAATCATTGTTTCAATCCTTTCATTGTTCCCTCAAATAAAGAGGAAGAACTTCTTGTTGTCAAAACGGTTAGTTTTGAAATAACAATGTGTTTCAATGAAATGAATGTAGATATATCTAACGCATGATTTTATTGTAGGTATTTGGGGATGGCATCCAATTATGAAATGCTAGATGGCTCTTCTATTAATGTTGAAGAATCTTATATGGAAAGATTTAGTGAATTGACTGCAAAGGACATTGCTACTTTTAAGTTTAAATATTGCAATGAGGCTCACCAGTGGTATTTGAGATATGCAAAATATGTTGGATTTGGTGTGTGCAAGCACAACGTGGGACATAATACCGAAAATGAAATAACATGGAGGTAATATGTTTGTTGTCGAGAAGGAGAGCACGAGAGAAGATACTTTGATATATAGGAAGAGGCAAGAGAAACTATTGATCTGTACAAAATGCTTAGCTCGTTTGAGAATATCCCTTGATGCAAATAAGGAAAGACGAATTTTGAAATCTAACGGGGATGCTTATGCCGCTTTGTGTTACTTACAAAGTAAAACAGCAAACGACCTAATGATATGTGTGAAATACACAACCGATTGTGAGAATTATCTTGAAAAACTCTTCTGGGTGGATGGAATGAGATTGTTAATTATCAATGCTTTGGAGATGTCATTTGCTTTGATACCACTTATAAGAATAAATACAATAAGCCAAAGGTATTTTTCCTGGTGTGACTCATCATGACCTGACCATAATTTTTGGTGCAGCCTTACTTGTGGATGAGAAGGTTGAGATATACACTTGCCTGCTTACTATGTTTTTGGTAGCAATGTCGCAAAGGAAGTTAAGTGTGGTGGTGATTGATGGTGACAGGGCAATGAGAAAAGAAATCAAGGCTATGTTTCCGGAGTCTTGCCATCGACTTTGTGCATGGTATTTGGAAAAAAGATGCTAACACTTATGTGAAGCAAGTTGCTTTCACAAATGATTTCAAGAAATATATTTATGGGAATTACAATGAAGAAAAGTTCAAAGACAAGTGGAATCCTGTGGTACATAAGTTTAACCTTGAAGATAATCTATGGGTCACTGAGATGTACAAGTGGGGGAGAATGTGGGCAACGACATACTTGTGCCAAAGATTTTTTGCTGGTATACGCATGACTTCAATATGTGAAGGCATAAACTCTTTTGTAAAGTAGTATTTAGACTCGAAACATACTTTGGTTGAGCTACTAATTCATTTTGATAGAGTAAATTTAAATTATCAGAACAATGAGTCATAAGCAAATTTTTGCAATGGGCATGTAAAACCTATGATTACTTTTTCCCTGAGTAGTACTGAACTTGCGGCATTAAAAGTTTACACAATGAATATTTTTAAGGAGTTCAAATAAAAACTAGAACTAGAGATAGCGGTAGTATTTTTTATAGTTGCACAATTCCATATCTACAACTATTACGTACAAGATAACTAAATATTGCAAGCCTACTCAAGAATGGGATGTTATTTTAGGAAAGAGTGAAGACTGAATTAAGTGTAGTTGCAATTTGTTTGAGAGTTGGGGTATTCCATGTTCTCATATTATTTCTATTTTGAAACATGAACACTTTGATAAGTTGCCCAGCACTTTGATTTGTAAAAGATGGACTAAAGCAGCAAAATCCATTAATTCATCCAATTTAATAGATGAATCCAACAGTCAGAGGACGATAACAAAGCGATATGGTGGACTAGTTTCATCTTCTAATTAGATGTGTTCTCTTACTGCCCGAAATTATGAAGATTATAAAGAGGTATGAATATATTATTCTTAATGAGACAATTAGGTTGGAGAGAAAATGCAATCCTCATCTCGGAGGAGAAAATAGCTCAAAGGATTAGTTTAAGAGACCACAGGGAAGGAAAACTGCAAAGTGCTGTAGACAATACTGTTGGAGATTCTTCAATTGTCAAAACCAAGGGTGCACATGCAAAAATAAAAAAATGCTCGACAGAGGATGTGTACCAAGTACAAAGTTACTGGTCATAATAGTCACACTTGTTCGCAATCACATGTTATTGGTGAGATATTTTTTTGAAGGCAGTGATGCTAATGGCAATGAGGGTGCACTAACAGCAACAGTTACCAATGTTCAAAAGAGAAGAATGTGCAAAATTGTAAAGGTATGGGCCATAATATTTGCACTTGTTCACAACCTAACCAATCTACCACCGATGACGATAATAGTAATGATGATGATATCGATGGATGTGATATGAGTTTTTTTTAATGAGTCGGACAATGTACCTTGATTATAGTAATATAGTTGCACTCTTTTGTTATTTAATTTAGAGCACTTCGTTTTTGTTTTATCCCGTACTATTGTTCACATGTACTATACATCACATGATCCCACGTTATCACTAGCACACGTTCCATATACTACATGACCACACCCGCAACCATAAATGAAAGTGAAACACCTCCACACCTAAAAACTACACACCCTAACTGCCTATCATCTTCTTTTTTTTTGTTTTGATAAGTTAAATGGTTCGAATATTTTGATAAATTATGTACATATATTTTTTATCACAATGTTCTTTTTTCATTGAGATATATTTTTAATATCATTTAATTTATTTATTTAATAGTTTTGTTTCCAAGAGAGCACTGTATATAAGATAAGAAACTATAGCTGGTACCTTCTAAAGAAAAGAGTTAGGTGTGAGTGTTTCAAAAATTCAAATGCATTAAAAGGATATTTCAATAAGTGGAAAATGGTAAGAGCAGTACTAGTAAAATTGGTGCAATATGGGGTAAGTGTTTAGCATGTTCACCTTTATAATGGATGTAATTATTTAACACGTGTGGACAAATCAAACATGCTACTCAAAAAGAGATAACCATACATTGAAATTCAAATAAAACCCAAACAAGACATATATGTCATAACCCACTTATTTCAAAGCAATCCTCAATGTCAGTGAACTCCCAAGGCAATAAACACAGCAAAAAAAATTTGTGTACATAATTTATTTTAATGAATGGATGTTAAGAAGCTTGACCAAAAAAAAATTGTGTAATATCTTAGGTATTCTTATATCTGAAGTCATTACATGTACATTTTTTTTTTTAGATTGATAGTTTTTATAATTTTTTTAACTGACAATATTTTAATCATTTATAACTTTAACAACTAATCTCTCATGCCCTTCTATTTTTTTGTCCTCATCCTCTTTACCCTTCAACAGTTTAATGGAAACAATCCACGATATTCATTAGTTTCAGACTTACTTAAATATCACTAACATTAGTTTCTTGAATAATTAAACAAATTAGTTTTCTTGTGAAAAAAAAATTGTGATGGTTGCAAGCAACTAAAAAACACATGTGAATACGTTAGCAGCCCCTTGTACTGAATACATAGTGTAAATGCTTAGATATAATAGTTAAAATCATTGGAGCATATATATTGCTGTATGGGGTCAAATTAAAAAGTGTACAAGTTTTGGGTCTTCAAAGGCAAATCTTGGTTCGCCTTGCTCTACGAGGACGTCTTTCTCTAATATCGTCCCAAGTCCGTGGTGGTTTAACATAGTGTTACTTATATCATCCTTCTCTTTCAGCATATTTTCAAAGTATTTGTCTGAACGTTCAATTTGTTTTGGCTTCTTAATTTTTGCACTGAACTTGTTGAGACGACGAGGTGTAAACTTGTCAATCTGTTTTGCAACATTGTTCAGGGTCTCCAATAAAAACTGTGAAATCATAGCAATCTGTTTGCACAATAAAACAAGTTTTAGAACTTGTAAACAAATTAAGGTTTTATTTTTCTTGCTGACAATGATTGAGAAGAAGATATGAATCACTCTGTAGCGACTATAGAGGATAGTATCGCAAAGACCAACCCTTGAAAAGATATTGAACTGGGTCTTGGTTAGCTTCTCTAACGTCTACAGCACCCATCCAAGAGTTTTGATTCATGAGACTCTTGTCACAATCATTCAAAGCCTGAAGCAGATCATTAAATAAGGAAAAGCCTGAACCTTGTTCTTTGCTGTGATGGTTCTTATCATAAAGTTTCTTTAATTTTGGCTTCATGTCAAAAGAAACAAGTGTTGAAAGGATACCAGGAGAGGTATAGAAAAGAGGGGAGAAAGATAATAAATGTGGGAAAGCGAAAATGATAAAAGAAAAAAGTTTTTCGCTCTTGTGGAGAGGAAATGTACAAGATAAGAGGAAAAAAATACATGTGGGGCTCAACGTTGAAAGTTGCTAGAATTAAATAATGAAATTAGGAGAAGTTTTATTTGAAGTTTTGAAAAGTTTATATATATATAAACATTTCGAGTATTTGTGAAATAGTCACATAAATATGAAAATATTTTATTAAGTATTTAGATTCAATGCTATGTATAAATAAATTCTTCCATCTAATATCCATCAACATTGTAAAAGAAAATTGATCATTTTGTAAGAAATTTATATATTTTTAAATTTTATCAAATTATGTTAAAAGTAATAAAAAATTAATTTTTAAAAATATATTTAGATATGATTTATTGATAAAATTAAAACATGTGATTTTGATTTGTGTTTGAGAGTGAGTCTTTTATCCTTTAATTTTATTAAAATTTATAAAATTAAAAATAAATAACCTATAAATGTTAGCCATTACAAATAGTCTAGGTACATATTTCTACAGTAACTTTAATTCATGTTTATTATCCTATCGTGCTGTGTTTGTACCTTAATTCTTGTACTCTGCATTGAATAGCCTCCTTGAATTGGTGACGATTTGCGTCTCAATCAATATCTAAGAGCAAGCGGTGGCAGACTTGTTTTCTAGCTTCACTAAGCTAGTGCTGGGTGGGAGGGAGTAGTGGTTGGGCAGTGTGTCAATGCTAGTACTTGTTGGAGGCGTGTCGATGCTGTATTAGTATGGTACGAACAGGTGGTGGAAGACTTGCTTTTGTGTATGATTTGGTTTAGACTTACATTTGTGCAAGATTTGGTGGCAGATTTGCTGTTGTGTAAGAAGTAAGAACAAGTGGCAGACTTGTAGGTTAGGAGGGCGTATGAATGCTTTATTATTTATGAATAAATTAACAAAAAATAAAAATAATATTATATTATTTTTTCAAAAAAAAATGACTTTTATTTAAAGAATTATTTTAGTAACAATTTGTTATTATTAATTATTTTAAATATAAAATAACATAAGTTAATATAATAATAAAAAAATTAAAATAATAATCTAAAAAATTAATAAAATATTAATGTAAGAGTTCTCTTTTATCTCTAGTCTCTTTTAAAGTTCTCTTGATGTTTCCTATCTTTTTCTAAAAAATATCCGTTTTTTCAAGGATTTTAATTCTCTCTCTTATCTTATGTTTGGACAGAGTAAAAAAAAAAAAGAAAAAAATTTAAAAAATTTAAAATTTTCTCTTCTTTGATTGAAATGAAAATAAAAAAATAGAATAAAAATAAAATTGTAAAATTAAAAAATTAAAAAATTTATGTCAAAATTTTTTCTTCAATTCAAATATCAAAATTTTCTCTCCCCTCTCATTCCTTTCTTTTGATCAAACATACGGTTAGTCAAAGTTTTGAAAGGTGATGTGTAGTAAGGTCTGGGCCGTCTGGCACTTGCGTGTAACATTGGGTCTGGTTGGTGGTAGTCAGACCCATGGTTATTGTTGACTGCTAACATTCAACGTGGAGCAATTTGTTTTCCTTAAATCATGCTGCACAACATGGCTTCCATGAATGATGGGAATGGGCTGCATACTTAGCACGTAACAGTTCCTTTAGCGTGTAGCAGTGGGCGGCTTAGTAGTTAGTGTCCTATGTGCAGAGCGCGTAGCAGTTATGCGCATGAGCCAAATCATAAAGTTTTATTAAATTAATAAATATAATATAATATTTGATTTAATTCTTTTATTTTTATAATTTAATTGAATTTGATTATTGAAATTAATTGTAGAGACATGTTTGATAAGATAAAAACAAAAAGAATGGAATAGAAATAGGAAATAAAAAGAAATATTTGTATATGATAATCAATAATCAATAAGTGGTCTTAAAAAGAGAAAAGGTCTCATAAAGAAGATTAATTAAGCATTATATTTGAAGTAATTTATTCTATATCTATATCTACATTTAGCTATTCTAATATATCTATCTATCTATTGCCTATCTATTCTATTTATCTATTATATACAGGGGATTGCCCCATTTAGTCTCTATTTTTTATTTCTCAAAAAGCCACCAATATAAATTAAAACACACATTATAACAAGAATAAAATTGTAAAATTATACCCATTTTATAAATAGTTTCATTCTCACACTTCCTCAACTACTCTTCAAGCCTATTTCCTCAACTGCTTATTTTTATTTGTTCTCTTTTAATACATCCAACAAGTTTCTTAAAAACAGACTGATTGGATATGTAAAACAAAAAATTATTTGGATTAAAATTAAAGAACAAAAGAAAAATTAATTAGAGCAGATAATTTAATAAACAGAAAAGATAAAATTTATTTAATGTTTATTAACTGTTTAGTAAAATACACTATTCATTAACTGTTGTGCCTTAAGGGCATCGCGTAGCGTGAAGTGGGGGGTGGTAAGTGCAGCTTTAAGTGCATCGTGTGACCTGATGTAGTGGTGGCAGCTGCAACCTTAAGTGCATCATGGAGTGTGATGTGCGGTGAGAGCATCGTACAATGTGTGTGCAGCGTAGAGTGAAGCGTGAATGCAGAGTCGAGTATAGTGTGATGTGAAATAACACTAATAAATAGAGTCAATTGCTTGAAGTGTGCATATTCCCTTAGTATGGTATATTTGCCACAACTGTGACTATTGTCAGGTTGATTCCCATTTTCATATATCTCTCTTCATACTGATTGTCAGTTTTTTTTTCTACTAGTAAAGTAGTATATTACTCTTTCAAAATATTTTTCATTGGCAACGTCTATGTCTGATAACAGATTTATTTTTTATTTTTTTTAAATATATTTTTAATAAAATTTTAATTATAAATTATTTTAATCACAAAATAAATTATTATTTAATTTTAAAAAAGTAAAAAATTTAATTATGCACTTATTTAAATTGATTTCAAGTTAGTACTTTTATTATTACTTTTGAGTAAATGTTTATTTTAATTCTTAAAAAATATAGGTGACATTAATTTAGTCCTTTAAAAAAAGTTAACATTAATTTAGTCCATAAATAATAGAAAGTGACATTAATTTAGTTCTTTAATCATAATAAGTGATATCAATTAAGTCCTTCAATTATAAAAAGTTATATAAATTTAGTGCTTTAATTAAAGGTTTTATTAACTGTGTTATCATGATTTGTGATATAAAAATTATTTTAATATTATTTTCTATGATTAAGTAATTAAATTAATATTAATTTTATTTAGAAGATCAAATTGAAGTCATTTATATCTTTAAATGATTAAAATGTGTGTTTACTTTTACTTTTAAGAATTGAAATGAAACAAATATAAATATTCTAAGGACTAAATCATATATTTAATAAAAATCAAAGACTAAAATGCAAATGAAATATATTTTCAAGGACTAAATTATCATTTCACTCTTTTTTAAAATATATGTATAGTCAAGTAGTTTCATCAATTTCCGTGTTTAAATTTTAATAAAATTAAGGAAAATTATTTTCAATAGGAACCAAAAACAAAAATGTTGAAAATATGGAAAATTGGTCTTTAAATTAATTATATAATTTGGCTTATATATGGAAAAATGATGGTAAGCCAAATGTTTGAAATTAGATTATATTGTAAAGAACTTTTAAACACGTGAACTTAACCATTGGAACAACAAAGTGTAGGAATTTTTTAATGGGTGTGGGTTAATAAATGGAAGTGTCAATATATCAAATGTTTTTTTAAAATATAAAAACTGTTTTGTTAAAAAGAAAATAAAAAATACAAAAGTATTCTATTGACTAAAAGAAAATAGTAAGTTAATATTAAATATATACTATACAAACATATTTAAGATTAGGTGGCAACCAGTGGAAACCATGAAATAAAATGAACTAAAGAAAATAATAAATTTCTTTGTAAAGTGACGTGATGTAGCATATAGACGTCACATGCTGATATGTACTTGTTAATAATTTAAAAAATAGAATGATGGTCACGTCCTAAAATTAGAATGAGACGTATTACTCATAGTCAGATATATACTTGATTTTTTTTTATCAGAAAAATGTTTGGTTTAGCTTTTGAAAATTTTCAGAATATAATTTGGGTAAAAATTTATCTCTTGTTACTTTAAAGTCAATCCATGATAATATATAGAAAAAGAACAAACTCAAATTAACTGTGATTAAAGTGACCGCAATTAATGAAGGAGGCATGAGACACACAAAGACATGAACATTGCATAAGAAAATTACTCATGATTTAACCTTGAACATAAAAAAAATAAGGGCAAATTTGTTTCATGATGTGACGAATGTCTCACATCATTGATATGATAAAAGACAATATCATGAAAAATATAACTCCTACAATATAGCCATGTATAAATCCTCTAAGATAATAGGCTTCCATTACATTTTTTCAAAGTTATGAAAATCGAATCGGTCATTAAACCGATCGAGGTACTGATTCAAGATTCAATGATCGAATCATGGTCGAATTGTGATCGAACCGGAATATAATTAAATATATATTTATATTTATATAAATATAAATATTTATATATTAATAAAATAAATAAAAATTATAAAAATATAATATAAATTAATAATAAAATTATTTGAAACATAAAAATGCATTATACAAAGCACTGTACCAATTACCAAAATAAAAGCGAGAAAGTTTAAAACTGTCTTAACCTTATTAATGAGTAACCTTAGATAAGGCAGGAAAGAAAAGAGAATATTAGGATACGAGATGTGGATGTGGATAAGATTATTGAGATAATGAGATTATCATTCCTCACCCCTTCCTTTCCTTCCAACCCAAACAAAAATTTTACTGTCTCACTTTGACTTAATCGTCACGACGCACCAACTCTCCAACATGCTTCCTTCCTTACTTTTCCTTCAACAACAATTTCAAAACCCACTTTTATATTATTTTATTAATTAATTAGCCCAAAATCTCTCAAATAACTGAAATAAGTGAAATAAGTAATAACCCTTTTTATTTTGTTTTCTTTTTTAAAATCTTGTTGTTTTGTTGTCTGAATATTAAAAACTTGTCTCCGAACTGGTTCAGTTTTCTGCCTTTCTTGTTCACTTGTTCTTCACTTCTTTTACAGAATCGACGCCACCAAGCAGAAACGATTCAATTTGATGACGCCAGCCAGCCACCCCGAACAAGCGCATTTTCCAGGCGACGCGACGCGACCTGAACGGCTCGTCGTCTTTCGACGCACTTCCCCAGCCTGGTACCTTTCCTCTTTCGTCTCGCCGTTCCTCTCTCTCTCTTCCCCTTTCTCTCTCCTCCAACCCTGATTCTAATCCAACCCACATCCCAATCGTCGTTCTCCGATGGTCGATTTGCGCGATTCTCTCACTCCGCCTAGGAGGGGGCTGATTCGCCGGTTGAAAGTTGAAACTCGCACACGGTTGTTCCTGGCTTCCCACGAGCGAAGCAGCGCGGCACCGACGACGTTTTACACTTTTTTTTTTGTAAAATTTAGAGCAAAACGACGTCGTTTTAACATAAAAAGTTCAAAAAAAAAGATCAGAACAGGGCAACCTGACGGACCAGCACCGGTTTGACCGGTTTCACTGGTTTGAGACCGGTTCATTAGTTTTTGACCCCACAAGTTCTGGGAGATAACCTGAACCGGTGAGGGAACCGATTCCCGATCCGACCGGTTGAACTGACCGGCCTGGTCTGGTTTTCTTAACACAGCATTTTTCCTAGCAAATGAACTGCAGGAAGCACATGTCGGTGACGGTGCAGAGATAAACTATCTTCGGATTTTCCATTGGAAGGAGTTATTCCAACGTCGGTTAAGCTTCCTTCCGTGTCTGGCAGTGTTTGTTGATGCTTTGTACGTGCCTCTGATGTGTACTCAATAAACCAAGATGCATAAGTATTCTTTGCATTTGCATGGGAATTGTACGATCGATATAAGGAACCTTGAAATCCAATCATTTGATGATGACATTGAATCCACGTAAAATATATACCAGGCTTACGACCGTTGAATATGACATAATGCCATCTTTGACCTGCGGGAGTTAAGGTGAAGTTTAACAGCGTATGATTGAACTAGGGGTTATTTATAGTTATAAGCCTATATAGGGAGATGGAAGAAAAAAATATTACATACAATTATTTTTTTTTCGTTTCTTGCTCTCTCCATCCCACAAGTATTCCAATCTTGGGCAGTTAATGGTTTAGATTTTTTCCAGCTTGGGGTTGGTTCTATTTTCCCCACGCTTTGCCTTGTCAAGGTATTTCTAGTAAAAAATTGACATACAATAAAGGTGTGTAATAACCTCAATTTGTTGGCCAAAATTGGTTGGAATGGATGGAGTGGTGACAATAGCTTCAGAATGGAAAATTCCAAATTAGTGATAGCTTAAGTCTCTCAAATATTGAATTAGTAATAGCATGTGACATTAATATTCATTACCTGTCCCATCAGCATGAAAAGTTGGCTCGCAAATTTGCATTTTATTAATTGTATTTAATTTGTGTTTGAAACAAAGAAGTTATATCTTTGACAATTATATTTTTTGAAAGTCAGACAAGAAATGGAATAGTCACAACGAAGAGGTTATAATTATGGAATGTTGGATAAAAATGGTAGGACTTAATGAGGTCATGATAATTGCTTTGGAGTGAAATAATCATAATGAAATGATACCTTAATTTGATCCTTTTCAATATGTATTCAATTATATCACATTGTCACCTTGATATTATGGATGATCTGTCACATCACTACTTAAGTTAGGTCTAATGTATATACACTTTACATGAATAAAAGAGAAAAAATAAATAAATAATAAATAAATAATATAATTTTTTTTCGTATGCTTGTATCAAGAGAAAAGAGAAAGAAAAAAAAATATTTATATACATAAGAATTAAAAAAAATAATATTTTCTCATTTTTTTTTCATTTTCATTTTTAGTTTTCTTTCCACCTAAGAAAACATTTTTCATGTGATACCTTCACACTTTTTTTATCTTTTTATCTTTTTATCTTTTCTTGTACTTTTGTACTCAACCAAGTAAGAGAAAGCTTTCTCTTCTCCCATTTGCTCTTTCTCACATTTCTTTCATTTTTTTTTTTTCTTTCTTTCAAGCAAAGCATAGTAAAAGTACATTTTATATGTTAATGACCTGTCACATTTGCACGTTTTTCATTGTTATTTCAACTTTTTTGTCCTTTTCACACAATGTCACGTCACATTACTGGTGTATTTCAGATAGTGTATATGTTGCAGGTACGTCTTTTATGAAATTAATCCATTGCTTGAATGAATAGAAAAAAGGTTCAAAAAAAATGTAAGAAAGAAATAATGAATCATGAGAAGACTCTCTTGTTTGAGTAAAAAAGTGAAAGAGGAGAAAAAGATTTCCATCACTTCGTGATAGTCCCTAAAATATGTTAATCTTATTGTCGTCTCAAAAGATGATGCCCACATTAAGTTAGTACCTGTTCGTAGTTTAATATGATTAACTTTTTAATATTATAATTTTATTTTTCAATTATTCTTTATTTATGATATATTTAAAATGATAAATTTTATGATTTAATTTTATTTATAAATCAAATTCTTTGTTTAAAAAATTATAAAATTAGAATTAATATGATTTGAAAATCCTCAAAAATTTAATAGATTTTAATTAGATTAGTTTAGAAATCTTCTTAAAAATAAAAGGATTTGGGTAGATTTTAGTGAATTTTATATGCATTTGCTATAATACCCTTAATAAAGATATAATAATCATACAACTATAAGTGTAAAAATATAAATTTCTTAAAATAAGATTAATTTAATTCCTTTTTAATATATTCCAAACATAAAAATTGATTTATTAATCAATTCAAATTATAATTTTTGAAATGAGTTCTAAATATAAAATTTGATTTTCAATTCAATTTATTTTAATTCAACTCAACTCAATTCAATTCTAATTTTAATAATTTTAAACACACTCTTATAGTTTACTATGATTGACTTTTATATCTTTTAGTAACTAATGATCACTAAGTGGTCTGTCAAGGAGGATCACAGACGAGATTACAATATCTCATAAATTAATGTCAAATCAGTAAAATCTTGATGACACTAATTTGGTTATCTAGTCTATGGTCATATGATTATATTAACAAGCTAAAGTTGCTTTTATAATTGAAAAGCCATTTAAATTTTGTAAAAATTCTATTCCTTGTGTTTCCATTTTTTAGTTTCGTTAATGCACAATCTTAATTAATAGTATAATACTGTGTATGTGCTTATTTCCTGCAAATCCATTTGTTAGGTGAAATGCTAGCACCTTTCAAAGAAAAACAAATGACCATAATATTAAATAAATATATTGTCATAGAAAATATATGCGAAAATCATAACGTGATAACATAACAGTACATGTGATAGGAAATATAAAAAAGCCAAAGTATCATGGATCCTCATGAAACACAGTCACTCTGATCACCCTTTTTGTAGAGTCTATTAACTCAAAAACCACAACATCTCTTGGATCAAGTAGTAATTTTTTCACAGAGCTTATCCACCCATCTACGAAGTGGGACTTTTGCGGATGTTGCTCGTGCCGGATCCACTTCAGCTTCTTACACAAGACTTCATCATCTGAGTCTCAGTTTCCAAGGTTCATTTGCATTCAAGTTCTCCTCTGAGAAATGAGTCAGAAAAGGCTACAAATGTGAAAAATAGAAAGGGCACTTGAATGAATCATAAATTAACGCTAATGACAAATACTAATCGAAAATAATAACAAAGAATGTGTTTTTTTGTAATTACAAATGCAGTAATAATTTTTGGTATAGTTATTACAAAATCAAAATTTAGATAATTTGAGTGCATGGCATTAGTTCGTGCTTCCCTCTCTTCTCTACTGCATGTTACTGTGATCAAAGATTATTCTCCGTAAATAATTGCAATTTTTGATATTTTCGTACACTTACAATCTTACCAATGTCAAATACAACCGAATCATCACTATCATTGGACATTATGACAGTTTGTGGTTGGTCCTTGTCATCAGAATCAAAAGAAAT
This sequence comes from Castanospermum australe, assembly GCA_019955255.1. Classification (NCBI taxonomy): domain Eukaryota; kingdom Viridiplantae; phylum Streptophyta; class Magnoliopsida; order Fabales; family Fabaceae; genus Castanospermum; species Castanospermum australe. The sequence continues at coordinate 431,421 of NSJW01000150.1, forward strand.
CTTAATTACATGAGAATTTGACCTTGGCTCCTTAGTGTCTTAATCTCATTCCCTACACTTAGTTTTTGGAATGTGCTTCATGACATTTATAGAGATGGTGGTTGAGGTTTTTGTGGTTGGGATTGTAACTTATGTGGCTTTCATTTCAGTTGTGTGATTGACATAATAGAATGCGTTTTTTTGGGTAATCCAATCGTGCTTCAGCCTATAACATATTCTGGGAGATTAGAGAATTAATAACAAGTTATGTTTGACCTTTAAGAAACAATATGGTGGTAGAAGAAACCATTTAAACAATATTATAATTACACAATATAATATCTTACCTCACAAGTCACGAATAAAGTTGGATCAAAGTTGGAAACGATTATAATAAAAATGAATGAGAAGAAATAATTAATAACATAAAATTTTCAGCTCCTTTGTATAACATTTAGCCTTTCAATTTAATGAAAGAAACTCATGTCATGTCACATCAATGTACATTAATTAAAGATAGACGGCAGCATGTGTATAGTAAAAGGGCGCCAAGGGCATAAAGAGAATGAGGTTGGCGTTTGTGCAAATTGTTAACATTCACGGTGCACAACACATATCTATTTGTTTTTTTTTTTTTTGCTGGAAATCATTAACTGTGTGTTAGGATTAGATTTTATAAAGTTGATTTTTATATCTGCAACCAAATACACTCACCTTGCTATTTATGCAATGTGCACACTATTACCATGGGATAATATTGATGGAAGAGGGGAAATAATACAGAATAGGGACAATTTATAGAATCATGAGACGTTTGGAAAAGAAGACTTTAATTTTGTTTGGCCTTTGAAGAGCTCCAAAATGATGTTATTTTTAAGGCATGCCCTTTTGGCTTTTGTCCAATTTATGGTTTTCAAATTTGGCAATGTAAACCAACCACACAGGTTACATGTTAATCTACCAATAGCAATTGAGAATATAGAAATTATAAAGTACCCATTTACATAGAATGTTTATTGAAAATGAAAAAATTTATCGCCCTTGGTTTCCCTGAAAAATCCTCAATGGAACAAGATTGAGGTCCCTCATAAACCAAATTTGAGTAGTTGAATAGTATTAGATACGAACAGACAACGAAATCAAACCAAATTGGTGCTTAAATTGAATGGAACATCAACCCCAGGCACATACAGGATGGGGGCCTTCAAAAAGTTAAAAGCAAGGAAGAACAAAGGACAACTCTTGCACACAGTAGTGATGTCATCCCTTCCTATTCTCTCCTTAAAAATCCACAATCTTAGCATGACTCTATCTTGTTTATTCTTTTGTATGGCCCCCTATTCCCAATATGTACCAACTGTTATATTGAGAACTCATTACCTTTCTATCGTAACAATGGATTTTGATAACGCAGTACTTGTTTGGCATGTTTCTTCTTTTAGAGTTGGCAGCAAGAAAACTCACATCTGATTTCATTATTTATACGAAGAATTGCTTCCCTCCATAACTTGCAAGTGGTACCTATTTACCAATTTTTAATAATATTTACAAAATTAAAGTAGAGGTCATATGAAAAGTTGGTCAATGTCATGTCAACCATTTATTTATTATATAAAAGTTGGCCATTGGGTTTTATATCATATAAGGGCTTTATTTATGGATGATGACATCACTTCACATAGATTATATAAAAGTGTTGACGTCCAAATATTTGGTAATAGATTCGCAATTTTCCCTCAATGTTTTGCACTCGTAGAAATAAAAAAAAATATAAAATAGGATTTAATCAAAACTTTCATCTTCTGACTTGAAATTAAGAATGTATACATTGTTAAGCTCTCATATCATAAAATTGAAGAATGTATCCAGAAATAAATAATGTTTTTGATCGCTTTATAGGATCCATGCAGAATATCTATACATATGTATAAGTATAAGGAAAACCTTGAAAGTGATCAATATTAAAATATTAAGTAGCCTGCACATGCCACGGCCATATATTGCTAGCGCTCTACTCTTTATGAGTATTTCAGTTTGAACATTGTGCAAACTTGCTTCAAAGATCTCAACAAATCTTTAGCATAATATGGCCAAAAAATTTCAAGAACGGATAATCAATATGCTATTGCTCTATATTTCTTTCCTGATAATGAAAAATGAAGTCAATATAAGTGATTATAAAACAAATGGGAAAGCAATATATGATACCGTTGTACATTCTAATGAAATATATGTTACATAACAACCCAAAACAAAATTTTGAAATGAATTAACATCAAACCTGACAACTTTTGTTGGCCACCTCTTAGTTAAATGTTGCCGATGCGATGCATTCTTATTGTCACAACGAAAAAGCTTTTTTTTTTTGGGTCATTTTTTTGTGCCAAATGATATTGGTAAAGGGAGCTATTGCACTCATGGCAGTAGCTTCTTCAAGCAAGACAATTTCTAGATGGGTTCAAGTAGGTTCGAAGCCATCTATTGAACCAATATATAACATAAGGCGTCAACCAATGACACACATGTTTGACTGGAATTTTCTAACTGTTAAATAGCATTAAAAGTATACTAGTCATATACCCAGTGCAATGCACGGGGTTTTTTTTTTTTTTTTGTCCCATTCTCTTAATAACAAGCATTCCAATCTTATCATTTTCTAATGATTGAGAAATGATTTAGTCACAATTAAATCATAATTTTAATATAATTAATTTAGTGGTAATTTGTCTAATATAATATTATCAATAATTTAAAATAAAATGATCACATGAGAGTAAGAATTTGTCCATCTTCAAATGAAATCAAAATACAATAGTCATCTTAACAAAAATTGGCCACCAAGAGGTATATGTCTTAAATAAGTTATATCAATTATAAACTTGGTTAAAAGTTCAATAAACTGATATTTAAGTATAAGTAACTAATAAATGTAATTTAAAAATAACAATAAAATTATAAAAAATGTTAAATGACTTTTTAAAATACATAAGCAAATTTAGCTTTTCAATATAATAACAGATACAAACACAAATAGTTATCAATCTTAATTTTAATATTAATATTGTAATATTAATTAATTAATAATAGATAGATTGCTTGAAACAGTTAATATAAACATTATTAAGAAAAATTTTACAATAAATATTGCTTTAAACAATTTTGTTATTGACACTCAAAAACTTATTTCATGTTAAACTAATTTTAAACTTACTATGAAAAAATTATTTTAATTTTAAACTATTTCTTAAAATTTTTGTTTGTTGAATAAAAAACTTAAGAAAGAATAATTATTTCAAATAATTTGATTGTAATTAATACAGTTTTTCTTATGTAGAAACATAAAACCTTGCTACAAGGATGTGAGAAGTTTCAACATTTCAATTTGAGAACTGTATGGAGAAAAGGCCAAAAAGCAAAGAAAGGGACAGGTATGCTGTTTGAATGGGACAGTGTGCGACTTTTGTCTCATTGATGCATTATAGGCATACAAACCTATCGCCCAAAAAGAAGCAGTTTAGTGTTTGAAATGACATGTCCTGCACGCTTTAATTGATTTGGTCCTACAAAACGGTCACTCAACGAATATCACGCTACAAACATAGGCACAGAGCCAGCACCTCAACTTTGATATTTGGAAATTTGGCCACGTCTAGATACTGTATCTCACGTTATGTTGGGCTTGATGGTAGCAGTGAGGGTAGTTGTTGTGTTCTAAAAAAAAGGTGTTCTATCTCAAATTTACTTTGAAAATGACAATATAATTTTACAGAATTTAAATGACTCTTTAAAATACATAAGCTTATCAATATAATAACAGATATAAATATAAATAATTATCAATCTTATTTTATAAATAAAAAAGAGGATAAGTTTACATTTTGAAATAAAAATAAGATATTATAAAAAAAAGAAAAGTTTTCATGAAAAAGGAGATATGAAAAAACATTTTCATATTTAATCTAATAGTAAGCATTATTTAATACAATTAAAAATATACTTTAATAGTATATCTTTTTTCATGTGAGAATGAAATTAAAAAAATATCAAGATTATGATAAAATAAAAATAAATAATTTAAGTATTTAAATTAATTTATTTTGTGATTAAAATAATTTATAATTAAAATTTTAATGAGAGAATTTTTTTTAAAAAAATAATTTATTCTTTAAATTTTTTTTCCAAACGTGCTAATAATCAAAAATTTTTTTTAAAAAGTTTTTGAAAAAAATGATTTTTTCTCTAATAAAAACTGTACCAAACATGCCATCATTCATGAAAGTAACTTCAACAAAAATACATTTTGTGTTGTCAAAAAGTATACTTTTGAAAAGATGAGAAATTCATGTGAATGTTTTGAAGCTGAAATGATGGAAATAATAAAAAAGAATATCAAAGTACAATTTTCTGATCATATCTAGCTAGAAAAGTTGTGAAATGTAAAATGAATGGCATGCCAACCAAGTTTTGAAATTTAAAAAATATATTGTACCAAACACCTTTGATAATTATATTTTAATGTTTTAAATTTTTTTAAATAGAAAAAAGAGAATGTAAATTTTTTAAATTTTTAATCATTTACAAACAAATCTCTAAAATTTAAAATTACCTGAATTAATATTTAAATTATAATAATTATATAAATTAAGATTTTCATCTAGTAAAGATAGGTTGAATTTTTAAATATAAATAATTATCAATCTTATTTAATAAATAAATAAAAAAATATTAATAAATTTTAAATTAAAATAGGATAAAAAAATGAAAAAGAAGACTTTTTACAAAAAAAAGTAATATTGAAAAATATTTTCATATTTATAGTATGTTTGAAAAATTATTTTTTATAAAAAAAATTATTTTTTTTGTTAAAAGTTTTTTCAGTAAAATTTTTATTATATATTTTTTAAATATAAAATAAATTAATTTAAATATACTTATTTAATTTAATGGATAATATTATTTGATATAATTAAGAAAATAATTTAATAGTATAGATTTTTCCATACTAAAATCAGATTAAAAAAGATGCCATTATCATGATTAAAAAAACAAGAAATGATTCAACCAAGTAAAAAAGGAAAAAGGAAGAAAGAAGTTACACGTTTTTTTTAAAAAAATTAGAGCATTCAACAATTTTTTTCCATCCAATAATGGCCGAAATTATTTGATAAAATTTAGTGAAATTTTTTCAGCCTAATGTAAGCTAAAAAGGATGTCAAGATGTAATATTATATATATGATATGATGTGATTAAATATGAGAGGCAACTAAGATATTGATTTGACGGAAAGAGAGAGGCAACTGAATCTAAACGTAAAAACAACAAAACAAAATGTAACGCAAATAAAAGAAAACCCAAGAAATGGAATGCAGTATCTGATGTAATGCTTTGCACGTGCATGAATGAAAGAAAAAGAAAGATAACTATCAAGAAGGTAGCAATTACTAGAAAGAAGATTTGATTTAAATATAAAAATCAATCATCAATCAATATCTATCGTATTATTATATTATATTATATTATATTATTATAACATAAAAACAAGGCCTTGTCCTGGTGGGATGAATTTTTGTCTCTTGGATCCAATCTTCTAATTATATCCATTGGATGGTATCCATTTTCAGCTTTCATTATTTCTAAAGCATTTCTCTCTCCCCCCCTCTCTCTGTCTCTCTCTCTCTCTTCATATTCTACTTCCTGACATAGTGTACGATGCAATTTCCTTTTTTTATTCGAAAAATGTGTTTACTTTTTTTATTTAGAATGTATTCTTTTTTTACTTTAAAACATAAGCTTATCGCTCTTTCCTTTGTTTTTTCGTTTTTTTTTTTCTAAATTTTAAAAGCTTTCTCTTTTTCTTCAAAATAATTTTCCTTTTATTTGCTTTGACTTGGCAAAAACAGCTGCGATGGTTCTCATAATTGTTATGGTGTAGTGGTTATCTCAATTTGTAATAAGGGTGACAAATAGGGTAATTAGATGAACTTTTAATTGGATTAATAGATTAAAATAAATTAATAATTCATTTAAAATTTATTAAAAAATTATAAAAATTATATAATTTATCTATGATATATTTTAATAGATGATATTTAATTTATACATTAAATCATTTTAATATTTAAATATCTAATCTATTCATCTTTAATTAAATATATATAGACTAGGATACTTTTATTAATTTTATTGATTTTTGCTGCTGGTAAATAGTGGCTACCATGGCGAAATTTTAATATATTTGTGCTATCTCACATGAAATCAAATATTATTGAACATTAGGGTTCCTAGTTACTTTCTCTTTTAGTAGCTACGACCGCATCAAAATTTTTAAACTTAAAATGAAGTTGTCTGATTATAGAAACAGATGAATTTATGATATGCATAATTTATAATCACACCAAACTTCTCTGAAACAATAAAAGCAATGAATTGTTATTATTAATATTTTGTGAATTTCATTTAAACCAAATGTTGTCAATTTTTCAAACACCAAATACCAACATATTTGATGAGTATGAGAATTGGTGTAAGCCTTGGAAGTTTACTCTTATTGTTAAACTCCTTGGTAAACGTCTAAGTTTTCGTGTTCTGGATTCTTCGCTTTAGAGAATGTGGGCAAGGAATGGAGAAATACGAGTTCTGGATCCTACTGAAGATTTTTTCTTGGTGTGCTTTGTTAATGAAGGTGATTACAAGCATGCTTTATTTGATGGCCCTTGGTTGGTGGCTGACCATTATCTTATGGTGCAGCGGCGGAGGCCTTTGTTTCAGCCACAAGAGAAAGAGATGAGGAAGATTGCAGTATGGGTGAGGATTCCAGATCTTCCCCTGGAATTGTATAATCAAAAATTTCTCTAGCTGGTAGGTTCTAAGCTTTGAAAATGCTTAATGTAGATGAACTTACATCCATCCATTCCAGAGGCCGGTTCGCCAGACTTTGTGTGGAGATTGATCTCCGTAGGATATAGGTGCCTAGTTTTAGTGCTCTGGGTTGTGACTTTCAGATAGAATATGAATGACTCCATCTCATTTGTTTTCGTTGTGGTAAATATGGCCATAAAATTGAAAATTGTGTAGATTTTCATTTACTGGTGGACTCTTCTTTGGCGGCTGTTACTCCCATTTCCGTCCCCAGTGAACTAATGCAAGTTGAACGAGAAGTTACCCCATCTATAACGCATGGAAGCGTGTAGGCTAATATTTAGGCGCAGTCTCTGCAGAATCAGGATCAGTTATTGGCAAGCAATCAAGGATCGCAGTCAAAGGATATTCCTTGCTTTGGGCCCTGGATGTTAGCCAAAAAAACAACAAAGACGTAAATTTCGCAATGATAATAAATTTTCTACCTGTATTAACAAAGGTGCAGTTAAGCGGTCAATCATGGAAAAGTCAAGATTTGATATTCTTATGGGGCATCCAAATGATGAGGAAATTGTTGAAGATGGAGGGTCTCCTGGGCCGGGCATTCACGTTACTATGTTGACAAAGCCCAATAAGGATAGGACAGCTGTGCATGGGCTTGCAACGTCTACCAAAAAGGGTTCCAAGCCAGTATCTAGTGCTTTGCACGTGATCCCTCCTAAACTAAGGTTGTGTCTGCTCAGTGGTTTCGGTGGAAAGTCCCCAAGCTCCATCTAATATTCATAAAGGTAATGATGTGGTCCATGCGTAGGATGATAACGAGCCTTAGGCTTTATTTAAGCGTATGGAGAAGGCTCTTTGGAGCCAATATAAGGATGGTCAACATTCTGATGTTTTTATGGCTACATGTTTTGGCTACATGTTTAAAATATTTTTTCAAACTTACTTTTGACTCTAAATGGTGAAGCAAGAAATCCTTACTTTTGTATTAGCCACGTTGAGTAATTCTCGGTTAGATTTTTTCCTTTTTTCTTTTTACCCTCCTATAGTCACGAATCCCATCAGTCCCACGTATATTAAATTTGCAAACACTTTAAAAAAAAAAAAGTAAAAGCTGCTGCTCCATGTTTCATGATTATTACTTTAATGATAAAATAATTGATAAAATAATAAAATAATATAAATTTTATTAACGGAGAGTAACAAATGTAAATTTTAATTTTTTAATTTATAAATATTTAAAATAATTATTTTTCCATTTAAGAGATCATCAAAATCTTAATTTGATAATATAATCAACAAAAATTAAAACTATATGATACATAGAAGTATAAAGAATAATACATATCATATGAATTATTCCCTTATATTATTATTATTATTATTATGATTATGATTATTATTATTAAATTTTTTATGAATTATTTTGTGTTGGTCATGTTATTTTATTTAAACTATATATATCATATTTTATTTTGTCATTTGATATGAATGCTACTAACTAACATTACTCGATGAGACTTATAATAAAAGAATGTTTATTTATAAATTATTATAACTTACAAATAAAAAATAAAAATAATTACCACTAGCACTCAAATTTATTTATGCTTATAATATTTAAAAGGTAAAATAACATACAAATTTCTTAAATTTTGAGCCAATCGTAAATAATAACCTCAACTTTAAAATCATCATAATTAATATATAAATTATAATAATTACATAAATTAAGCTTTCCATCAACCTTGTATTCATTTTAAATTTTTTTTAATCAATTTGGAATGAATAAAAGGCACATGAAAGAGTTGATTTGTGTAATTGTTATAATTTATATATTAATTAGTATGATTTTAAATTTTATGAAATTATTTGTAAATGATCTAAAGTTTAAAAAACTTGCATTCTCTTTTTTTTGTTTAAAAAATCTAAAAATATTAAAATATGTTTGTTAAAGGTGTTTGATACAATATATTTTTTAAATTTCAAAGCTTGGTTGGCATGCCATTCATTGTATATTTCATGACTTTTCATGTTAGATATACTCAAAAAATTGTACTTTTATATCCTTGACTTATTGTTGCCATCATTTCATATTCTAAAGCTTCACGTGAAGCTCTCATATGTCCAAAAGAATATGTACTTTTATGCTTTTAAGTGATGCTGTCATCTTGTCAACAGAAAATGTACTTTTCTTGAAGATACCTTCGTGGATGATAGCATTCTTGGTATAGTTTAATTTAAGTTGATCTTTTCTTGATAATAGAAAATAGATTCAATATATTGCGAATATCAAGCTAATCCTTTAACCTCTAAGAGATTAACTAAAGTTTTTGTTTTGGATAGCCTCTTTAGTAGGCGTAATCCCAGAGTTTGGAACCTATTTTAGCAATGTTTCCCTTGGGGTTTTTTCTAGCTTTGGCATGGTCCAGTAATTGATTGGTTTTGTTGGTATTTGAGGATTAGATGTGGTCTAGGGTTTAGTTGGGGAAAAGCTACAGAGCTTTAAGATGTGCAGAAAAAGGGAAAATGAAAAACGGAAAAATTAATTTCTTTGAAACTAATATTGGGTCATTGTAGAAGTGCTTGCCAAACTTGAAAGGCCAAATAACCATGTATGATAGGATTGGCTCAAAGGAAGAAATTGTTTCCGTAGACTGTAGAGAATGAGAGAAAACCCATTTGATGGGGATACATAACGCAAGTATATTGGGCTTCTGTAATTATATATTAATGTACAGGTCTATATACAGAGAGTACAGCTGCAGTAAAACTGATATTATAGCCATGTACCCTTAGTATTTACATTATTCAACATTCCCTTAAGCTGGAGTATACATATCATATTTAGGACCTCTAAGATTTAGCTGAATACAAGTCCAGATCCCCCTCAACAATGAAGCCGGGTGGTTGCTCCATAAAGAAAACATTATTGGTGTTAAACTGGTAAGACGCTAGTGACACATGGCAGTAATAGACGAGAACAAATGTAAAGAAGCAATCTTGGTCATTGGTGAGAAGGTATCTCCATAATACAAACCAAAGATCTGGGTGTTTCCTTTTGCAACATAACAAGCTTTGAGGTGGTCAATCTGTCTTTTTAGGCCAACTTTGACAGGGAAGATCCATCGGCAGCCAACAATAGATTCCTGGGAGGTAAAGGGATGAGATCCCAAGTTCACTTGAATGTTGAGCAGTCATCTCATTCTCATCTACCATGACTTGGCGCCAGATCAGGTGTGTGTCTCATGAACTGTATGTGGAATAGCAATAGCAATAGCAATAGAAGACAGAGGAGACAAAGGCATAATTTGGAGTAGGCATGCGATGATGACTCAGAAAATTGTAAATGGGGTGCGGGTAACCAATTGAATGAGTACCTTATTGGAGAGAAAAGGGTGGATTTTAGGCTGGGGTTGATAGGCATTGGATTGGAGTAGGAATGCCTATTGGGGTGGTCAGAGGAGGGGTTGGCTAGAGATTGCAGTAATAAATTCGTAGTGGAAAAATTGAAGTAGAAATTGGAGGAACAATTGGTTCAGAGAAAGAGGACTAATGTAAGGGATCCGAATGCAATAGTAACCTCTGTGCGATCAACAGAAGGTGAAAATAGAGGGGTTGTCTCAAAGAAAGCAACATCTTCAGGGGAATAACACCTGTACCATTTATGAAGGCAATAATAGCCCAAAAGGATGAATTTGACGGATTTGGCAGAGTTTATCTTGTCCAAGAGTAAGTGCATATTTGGGTGGGCGTTTGCACCATTCAAACGGACTTTTAAAGACTTAAATGAGCTTTTGCTCATTTTTCTGTCTTGTTCGTTTTGACATTTGTTCTATTTTTCAAATGTAATTATGGACTTAAAAGCTCGTTTGATCTGAAGTTACTATTTTTTACTTTTGTGTTGAATACAATTTTTTCCAAACAAATTATTTTATTCAAATCCACTTTTAGCTAAAATTAAGTTTGTAAAGTCAAGTTCAATTAAAATCAAGTTTGCAAAATCTAATCCAAATACACCTTAGAGTATGAATAAAACAAGTACAACAAAAAAATGCAAGGAGGCAGCGCATAAAGGGGATGGGTAGGAAATAAAATGGAATGGGGAACCTGATACTGTTAGACAGAAGATGACATGCAGTTAATGATGTAGTAGGCAGTTAAAACATCACTCCTGAGCATGAAGTAATAAGGTGCTATTGGTCTCGATGAGATGGCAATTCTTCCATTCAACCATCCCATTTTGGTGAGGAGTGTGAGAAGAAGTCTAATGGAGGATGCCTTGTGAAGTCATGACAGATAGAAAAGGAGTAGAAAGATATTCTCATGCATTATCACTATGCAAAAATGAAGATAGCTATAACAAATTGAGTATGAATTTCAGTACAAAATTCGTTAGAGCAATAACAACAAAAACCAAGCCTTATCCCCTAGGTGGGGACAAAATAGGCTAAAAATGGTAAATAGTTCACAACGATGTTTCATTAAAAATAACCAAGTGCAACAAGAGTAATCATCAATAGAAGTTACAAAGTAATGAAAGCCCAAAGTGAAACAAAAACAACTAGAGCCCTAGATATCATTATGAACCAAATGAAAGGGGTACTCAGTCTTATTATTGGCACACTTACAAAAGGAGGCATGAGCCTATTTGCCAAGTTGAAAAGACTTGCTTTCTAAAGACGATGCATTAGAAAGACTTGGATCTGTTTTTGGAGTTTGGATTGACTAGGATGGCCCAACTGGCTATGGAGAAGACCAGATGACTGTGCAGAAGGACAAGTCACTGAAGGGGTGGACAAACTGAGATGATAAAGTCCTTGTAACTCGAACCTGCTCCAATCATCTATTTGTACCCTGGTCCTAGAAAAAAAGACACAGTTGTCAGCAAAAGTTATGGAGCTGTTAGGAGCATGAATTATTTAGCTGACAGATATGAGGTTAAGGGGCAACTACGTACATACAAAACATATTGTTAAGGTAAAGAAGGAAGGGATTGTGCTTGGCCAATTCCCCTAGTAACAATTTTGGAACCAGTGGCTATAGTAATAGTAGGAAGCGATGCAGAAGTAGTGGTGTGAAAGAAGTAGGTGATATTGAGGCTCCAAAATCAAGAATCTAGGGCTAAGAGAAGAAGATTGAGGCAGACAGACAACAGAATACGAGTTTTGGCAACTGAAGCAATGGCAGATGATGACTTTGTGGCAGCCTGATACTATAAGAATGACTTGTAATCAGCAACGGATAATTACATTGTAGGTTAGATCTCAAATGTGTCATGGTGAGGTGACAAAGTCTGAGACAGACAACAGCAATACCAGTTTCGGCAGCTGAAGCATTGGCAGATGATGACATTGCAGCGGCTTGATGCCGTAGTCACTGAATGAGAATACAAAAATGTATTGGGCTAATGTAGTTACTGTATTTATTATAACTGTACAAGTCTATTTACGAAGAGAGTACAGCTACGACAACTACAGTACAACTGATAGTATAGCTATGAACACCTGATATAAAAGATGTACTTTCCTTTTAATTTTTTTGGGGTCAAAATTTACCCATGTTTGGTCCAAATTCGTATCTATTTTCCATCAGGCTTATCTTGAACTGGTTAACCATATTATGGTTGCCAAATCTGAAGTATAATCTTTGATACATTGTATTTTATTCAAGTAAGGCAAGCATCTAATTAAATATTTTTTAAATCAGTGAATAATAATTGGATTAATAAGTTTTCTTTGATTTGTCTATATTTTGAATTTCAAATGATATTGAATGAAATGAGCTGTAGACTGGAAGCCCACTAGTAAGATATTGCTTTGCCTATTGTCAGTTTTCTGTTGTGTGGGAGCCCTTGCCATAACGGGGTCACTAGATCTTGTTGACAAGGACTTACTCGGTTGGTGGTTATCTGAGCCACAAGTTAAATCCGGAGGTCTGAATGGGCGTCCTGAGAAACTCCCTGATGTGAGTAAAGCTTTTCAAATTTAGATTTATTTCTTTAAATGCTGCTGTTGTCTTTCTCAATTTCTCTTACTAGCTTTTGGATCATCCCAGGTCTGCTACTCATGGTTGGTTCTTTCTAGCCCGAGCATGATTGATAGGGTTCACTGGATCAGTAAGGAGAAGCTTATAAAGTTTATCTTAGACTGCCAGGTTAGTTTAGCCGAATGGCTTTTCCGTGTTTATAAATCAGCATGTTCCTATTTCTAGTTTTGGAGTATTAACTGTTGTGAAGTTAGTCTTTCTGAAATATTATGTGTTAAAACTATAAGGACACCGAAAATGGGGGAATTTCAGACAGGGCAGATTATGCTGTGGATGTCTTTCATACATACTTTGGGGTGGCAGGTATCTCCTTCCTTTTACCCTTTTTTTTTTCTATTTAGGATTGGCAATTCGATCTATTAATTCATGATCTATCTAATTCATCTATATTTAAATGCAATCCAATCCATTCAATTATAATAATAGATTTACTGAATTGGATAGCTTGATTAATTTTAGTTAATAAATGATTAATAGATCAATTAAAATGTTTATTGGATATCCAATGAAAATTCATATGGTTTGGAGAATATAATGTATTTGAATATATGAGGAGTTTAAATGCATCTAGTGATAATCCAATCCATCCATTAAAATGGATTAACGAATGGATTGGGTATTATTTATTAAAATAAATCATTGATAAATTAGATAATTTTAATAATTTTTAAATAAATCCTAAATGAATTATTAGTTTATTTTTTATTCATCCATTAATGATTCAATCTAAAATTCATCTAAATTATTCATTTACCACCCGTAGTTCCATATGTTATTGATCTAATATTTATCAGTTATTGTGCTAAAAATAAAATCTTGTCATCTGGGGTTTCCTTGGTTGGTATGGGAACCTCCCCACCTCTGCCTCTCGTGCATTGAGATTCCCTTATGTAGAAATGGTAGTGACTACTGACTTTATCTACTCACCCTGTTTCAAAAGAGAGAAGAAAACTCATTCTTCTTTATGAATGCTAGTGAATTGTCATGGGTTACTTCATGGTCAGATAAGATTAGTGATATTACATCTACATGCTTCTGATGACACATAAGAATTGGATTCTCTATCATATGTTATTCTATTTTTATTTCTAATTGTTTGGAAGGTTTAAAGTGAGAATAGATGTGAATGATAAAGACATGCTATTGTTCTACATTATTATATATCTTCCCTGCCTATTTTCCTTTGCATTCTCTGTCTCTCCCACTTTGTACCCTTTATAGTGCAGGTCGCTTAATTTATATCAGGTTCTAAATTCAATATAACCTAGAATGAATGGCATGCAACTTAGGGAGGCATCCAATCTATCCTTTCCTGACAGCGCAGTTGCTTTTATTAATGTTTTCATATTACTTTTATAAAATAAGCTCAGGATGCTAAAGTTGTTTTATTTCTTCTTTCAGGACTCTCACTTCTTGAATATCCAGGATTGAAACCAATAGATCCAGCTTATGCTTTACCTGTTGATGTTGTAAATCGGATTTTCTTAAATAAATAAGGACTTGAAGTTCAACGACAGTTGTCCACTCCAGTAATGACATAGTCGTAAGTTTATATTTTAGACTCACACTCAGGAGTTGGATCTAGTTTGTTTTTTTTTTTTTCTAGTTTAATAAATCCTAAGATTTGTAATACTCATTTATATTTATTTTTCTGTGAATAACATCAGCATTTTGAGCATATTTTAGTAAAATGAGTGTGATACGATACCTAAAGTTTGATCATGATTATGTATTACATTCACTGCTTAATAGTGTCAGTAATTGACTGTTGGGGATTGAATGTTGCAAACATGTATGTCATCTTTGAAGAAACTCGGGACACTGATTACGAGGAAATGATTTCTGGGACTCACAGTGCAACACCCCCTAATTTATATATGTATCAAGTAAACTATTTATGTGTCACACCTAATCTATATGTGCTAGATAAATTATTATGTGTCACACAATTTCGACCCAATTATAAATCTATAGATTCATTTATCTATTTATATACATTTAAATTTACTAGCTAAGACAAGACTACAATTTTATTAAGGTGTAAATTCATCTTATAAAAGAAAAGTAATTATATGGAGAAATTAATTAGATAAAATTATAACTAGACTAAATTCCAAAAAGAAAAAAAAAAGGAAATTCATCAAACTGCCACGAAATCCTTCTCAGATACCATTATCATTCAAATTCTCATTACTCAGCAAATACAATCTCACCTGCTGCCACTTTGTTCACTGTAAAAACTGGATGGCTGCCACGGCAACACTAGAAAAACAGTAACCCAACACATAAAAGCACCCACTAATCACAGCTAAGAAGGAGTTTGATTACTCACACCAACAAAATCTGGTGCTGCCACGGTAATATCCCTTACACACCACGTGATGCAGCCCATTTAATGTCTGGAACTTCTATAAGAATCACTCACATATTTCTTCTACACACACTCACCAGAAACGCCTAGCAACAAGATGAGAGAAGGAGAAGGGAATTGGGTAGCTGTGTTCTGTTTATTTTCTGCAGAAAAAGGTAGAAACTTTAAGTTGTTATTTTATACAAACTCACATTTCTCTTACTGCTGTATTGAAATTCCCTTTCCCCTTTTTAATTCTGTTTAAATCAGTAGTTTCTTGAGGAAATTCTCTGTTTTCTGCACTGCTACTACCGAGAGACATAAGAGTGTGAGCAATTCATTTTATCATTTGTTATAGCTGTTGAAAGTGTTCTATTGCAGTACTATTTTCTGGTTTAAACCGTGAACAACTACTGAATTATTAGAGGTATATTAGTTGCTAGTATACATAAAAAATTGGTATGTTTATGACAGTAGTGTTGAGAGGAAGAAAGATTATAGAAACTATTAGTTTGTGTGAATGAGTCAGTGAAATTGCACTGTCTTCTATATCGAATTTTATAATACTTGTGAATTAATGTATAATAAAAAAGAATTAATGCAGCAATCTTATTACATAATCTACATGATTCTAACATGATTTTAATTGATTCTTTACATATTTTACACTCCCCCTCAAGCTGGAGCATAATAAATCATATGCACCAAGCTTGTTACAAATATAACTAATTCGAGGATTTTTGGGAGACTTTGTGAATACATATGCTAATTTGATCATTTGAATTGACAAAGTTAGTGGTGATGTATCTAGGCAAAATCTTTTATCGGATAAAGTGGTAATCCACTTCTATATGTTTAGTCCTTTCATGAAACACTGGATTTGAGGCAATGTGTAGAGCTGCTTGATTATCATAAATTACTTGCATTTGCTTAACATCTCTAAATTTTAACTCTTGAAGCAATTGTTTCAGCCATATAAGTTCACACGTTGCTAATGTCATAAGCTTCGATATTCTGCTTCTGCACTTGACCTTGCAACAACATCTTGTTTCTTACTTTTTCAAGATATTCAAGTTGTCTCCTAATCATCACGTAATAACCTGTGGTGGAACGCCTATCTGAAGGAGAGTCAGCCCAGTCTACATCTGTAAAACTAAATGATCTGAGTATGTCCTTTGTCTTCATAAAGAAGGCCTTGACCTGGTGCTCCTTTGACATACCTGAGTATTCTGATTGCAGCATCCTAATGACTATCACAAGGAGTTTGTAGAAATTGATTAACTACACTTATAGTAAAGGAGATGTGTGGTCGAGTGATGGTAAGGTAATTTAGTTTACTAACAAGTCTCCAATATCTTCCAAGATCCAACAAGGGCTCCCCCTGCCCTGGTAAAAGCTTGATGTTTGGATCCATAGGAATATCTATAGCTCGACAATCTGTCATGCCAGTCTCCTCTAAGATATCAAAGGCATATTTTCTCTGAGAAATAGCAACACCAGTAGAGGATTAAGTGACCTCAATACTAATAAAATATTTAAGGCAACCTAAGTCCTTAGTCTGAAAATGACAAAAGAGGTATTGTTTTAATTGATTGATACCGTCTTTATTGTTACCTTTGATGACAATATCATCTACATATACCACTAGAAAAATACACTGATATTAAGGAGAATAGCAGTATAAAACAGAGTGATATGCCTCACTGCAAATCAAGCCAAATTGCTGAATTACTATACTAAACTGTCCAAACCATGCCTGCGGAG
This sequence comes from Castanospermum australe, assembly GCA_019955255.1. NCBI lineage: Eukaryota > Viridiplantae > Streptophyta > Magnoliopsida > Fabales > Fabaceae > Castanospermum > Castanospermum australe. Next base: position 448,421 of record NSJW01000150.1, read on the forward strand.
ATTGCTTCAACTCATAAATAGAACGAAGTAAGCGACAAACTAATCTAGACTCCTCCTGAGCAACAAAACAAGGAGATTGCTACATATAAATCTCTTCAGCAAGTTCACCATGTAAGACAGCATTCTTAATATCAAGTTGGAATAGAGGCCAATGTCGCATGGCGGCCATGGATAGAAGAAGCTGAATAGAAGCAATCTTAGCAATAGGTGAGAATGTATCATCGTAGTCTAAATCATATATCTGATTATATCCCTTGACTACTAGGCGAGCTTTCAAACGGTCAATCTGTCCATCTAGGCCAACTTTCACAACTACACCCATCAACTTCCAACTATGGACTTACCCTTGCGTAACGAAACTAACTCCCAAGTGCCGCTAGAGTGTAAGGCTCGCATTTCATCTACCATAGCCTGTCACCACCCCGGATGAGATAGTGCCTCACCTATAGTCTTGGGAATATAAACAGATGACAAGGAGATGACAAAAGAAAAATATGGAGAGGACAAATGGTGATAGCTTAAAAAGGTGTAAATAAGATGAGGATTACGAGTAGAATGAATACCGTTGCGAATGGTAACTAGCGGACTAGCGGGAGGCAGGACCTGGAGTGGTAAATGTGTTGATTCAGGGCTAGAGTCCACCGGTACCACCATAGAAGTATCTTGAAGTGGACTAGAAGGAGTGGCTTCAGTAGGATGTCCAAGTAAGGGAACAGGAAGAACATCAGACATTGAAGAATACTCAGCAGGAAAAGATGAAAAAAATGGTGACTCCTCAAAGAAGGTGACATCACCTAAGATGATATATCAGTTATTGTCTTGGTGAAAGCACCTGTATCCTTTATGGACATGGGAGTTGTAGAGAAAGACACACTTAATGGATTTTGTTTAAAGTTTGTCCTGTCCAGGGGTTAGATTATGAACAAAACAAGTGCAACAAAAAATACGAGGTGGAATAGAATACAATGGTCGAGACGGAAATAGAATAGATGAAGGAATTTGATTATTTAAAACAGAGGCAGGCATTCAATTAATCAAATAACAAACAGTGAGAACTGTATCATCCCAAAATCGTAGAGTAAAGGGACATGATTATGAATAAGTAAAGTTTGTGTTGTTTCAATGAGATGATGATACTTACGCTCAGCAACACCATTTTGTTATGGGGTGTGAGCACAAGAGATCTGATGAAAAATACCCTGTGAAGCCATAAAGAGATAAAAGAATAAGAGAAATATTCACGGGCATTATCACTACGTAAAATGCAAATAACAATATTAAATTGATTGCGAATTTTGGCACAGAAAGATTGGAAAACAGAGAAGATCTCAGCATGACTCTTTATTAAAAATAACCAAGTGTATCAAGAAAAGTCAGCAATGAAAGTTACAAAATACTGATATCCTATAATTGTAAGATCACGACTAGGACCCCAAACATCTGTATGCACTAAATCAAAAGGGGACACAACCCGATTATTGACACTTTTAGGAAACGAAACGTGAATATGTTTCTCAAGTTGACACGATTTACAATCTAAAGATGATAAAAATGACAAAGTAGGAACCATTCAGTGAAGCTTGGAGATACTAGGATGACCAAGGCGACTGTGGAGGAGAGAAGGAGAAGCAGCAGAAGTAAAGACAGCAGGTGATGAAGGTATGGTAAGATGGTATAGGCCGTGAGACTCACGCCCTTCGCCAATTTTCTGTCCTGTATCCCAGTCTTGCACATGAATAGAATTATCAGTGAAAGTAACAAAACAATAAAGAGAGTAGGTTAATTTACTGATAGAGATAAGATTGAAAGGACAACCGAGAACATAAAGGACAGAATTAAGAGTTAGAGAGGGTAGAGGACAAATTTGACCAAGACCTTTAGCTATAGTTTTGAAACCATTGGCTAAGGTAACCATAGGGAGGAAAGTTGAATGACGAAGATGAGAGAAAAGACTAATGTTACTAGATATGTGATCAGAGACACTAGAATCCAAAATTCATGGATCAATAGAGGAATGGGTGAGGCAAGTAACAGAAGTACCAGTTTAAGAAGCAGAGGCAGAGGTAGATGACTAAGTAACCTGATATGCTAGATAACCTTTATAGGCAGTAGCTTGGATAGTGACAGTGGGCACGTCTAAAGAGTTAGATGCAGGAAGAGGAGAGTCTGACAAAGCAAAATTAGCTATGCGAAGGGGTTTGCCATGTAGTTTGAAGTAACGTTCATGCGTGTGGCCAAACCTGTGGCAATAAGTGCACTATAGACGTTGACTTTTACCACGACCATACGACCCAGAACTGGTAGCAGTAATGGTGGATTGAGTAACCAGAACAGAGGAGTCACCAATAGATGCAGCTAGAGCAAGGATAAACTGAGTAACTCCAAGTAGCCGAGCAAAGACATCCTCCATAGAGAGAATAGAAGTACTAGCCAATAATTATTGACGGACAGAGTCGAGTTCAGGAGGCAAACTAGCTAATGTGAGAAGCATGAACAACTTGTCATAGTTAGTTTATTGAGTTGTAATATCAGTAGTAATAGGGAAAAGTTCAGTGAACTTAGTACGAACACTCTGAATATGACCCAGTAGCTAGACATGGATTGATCTTGTTTTGCAAATATTAAGCATATCAGAGATAACACTATAGAAGCACTGAATATCATTAGTGTATAGCAATTTGGCTTTGGTCCATACCTCATAATAAGTCTGATACGGTCGAAAAAGGAAAAAAATCTCATGATCAATGTTATTCAAGAGGAGACTACAAAGTTGAGCATCAATTGCCTCCCAAGTATCTCGATCAGCCGTAAGAATATTAGATGCTTTCTTTGTCAAATGATCAAAAAATCTTTGACCTTTAAACCAGAGCTCAATTGCTGGAACCTAATGTAGATAGTTGGAACCATTAAGTGGTTCAGTAGTGATAATTGGAGATTCTGAAATTATAGAACTGAAAATACTCGACTTCCCAGTGGAGGAAGTTGTACCAGATGTGGACATGATGGGCACAGAACTTTTGGAAAGCCAGAAAACAAGAACCTGTGTTGAAAACGAGAGACCCAAAAATTAGGATAGTAGACGCGGCTCGCAGAGGTGGGGAAGCCAAACACCCACTGGAAGATCACGAACCACGTGGATAGGGGTTGGATTTGGCCGAAAAACACATGGAAAAGTGGTTAGAAGAAACGGCGGCTGGAAAGGGTCCAAAATGCGCTCTCACGCGCGCTAGAAATGCCAACTGACCAGTTTCTAGTGACCGGCGTGTGGCAGCACGTCTGAGCTCTGATGACAGCACAGCTCCGAGGATGGGACGAGTTTGGAGAGGCGCACGTCGTGGTGGGGTCGGTTGCTGAAGAAACACACCTCAGATGCGTAGATCTGAGATGGATGCCGCAGAAGGAGAGAGAAAATGATGCTGATAGCAAGGAAGCGAGAAAAAATATTTGGTTTCTATTCTTAGGCTCTAGATACCATGTTGAGAGGAAGAAGGATCATAGAAATCCTTAGTTTGTATGAATGAGTCAATGAAATTACACTGTCCTTTGTATCGGATTTTATAATACTTGTGTAATTAATGTATAATAAAAAGGAATTAATGCAATAATCCTATTACATAATGTACATGATTCTAACATGATTCTAATTGATTCTTTACATATTCTACATATGATTCATGATTGTAATTGATTCTTTATATATTTTACAAGTAGTTTGGCACTACAGTTCTGCTTATTTTTCTGGTTTAGTTAGAAGTCAAAAGAGTTAGATTAAACTTAGAATTTATGGTTGATAGGATAGTGTTCTGTGTTCTTTTGTTATAAGCGATAGACTAAGGCATCCATTCTTTAGTATTTGTGATAAACCGTGACTGCATAATGGTACTGCAATATTCTTTTCAACCTTCTCTCTTCTGTAGATATTTAAGGCAAAGTCATATATATAGTTTTTTGGTGCAATTCATGATTTGTTGTGAGATTTAAGGGAAGTGCAGAACTTTGTTTATATTTTGTTTATATTCTGTTTCAATTGAGAACAGTGGACGGAGGTTTTAGTTCCAGCAAAATTTTAGATATACAGTAGTTTTATGGTTTATCTTTTAAACTTTATGAGTTAGGTTGCTCTAAACACAAAGACAGAAAGTGCAGTGACAGTTTTCTATAGTTTCTGTTGAAGGACGAACAGTATGCATATAGGATTTTGGTTTCATTTTCTGGTTGGAATCGAGACAGTAGCCAAACTATGTATCTGGATTCTGTTTTATAGTGTTAGGGAAGACAATCATTTTGGTTTTTGGAATGTCAGTTGAAAATACAGTAGTTTATGTTCTGTTTTGCAGCTGAGTTTTTGTTTTAGTATTGTTAACCGTAACTTATGTTCTGGTTTTTGGATAACTGAAGTTAAGAGCAGTTTCAAGTATTCCATTTATTTTCTTTTTCTAATTTTTTTCATAACAGAAATTTCATTCTCGGGTCTGCTGTTGAATCTTCATTTCTTAGAGGTTCTCTTCATATATTTGTTTCATAAACCATTACTATGGAATTGATAAGCGTGGTTTTAGATTTCTTTTTTTTTTTTTTTTGTGACACGGGGCAGAAATTTGGGTTTTGTAATTGAGTTTTAATATTTTTGTGTGTGTGCTGTAACAGAACCAATTCTAGAGAGTTTTTATTTTGGAATTTGATGTGAATTGTGGGTGAAACCGTTGCTGAGAGGAAGAGTTCTTGTATTCCTGAAAATCCTAAATGCATAAAACATGTTCTTTGAACAATGACAAAACGGTGACTGTTATGTTTTAGATGATGATATGGTAAACTTTCTAATATAATCAAGTATAAGGATAATGTATAGTTTATACTCCTTGATTGTGACTGTATATGAATGGCATTAGAACTTAACTGATTCATTGAAACCGTGACCATGAATTTACTTGGAAATTTGGCATCTTAGCAGTATCCAATTGAAAACATAAAATATGGGTAAAGAGTATGGGATTTTACAAATTTAATATTAACTATACTTAAAATTATTTGCTAATTTAAGTTGTGTACTTAGCTTCAATTTTAATTATTTGATAGCTTTTAATATCTATATGCTTATGAATTGAAATGTGAAGCTCTTGTTCAAGCACTCAAAGGTTAGTGCTAAATATTGTTTAAGAGACACACAAAGGTTGGTGTTATACATATGGCACACAAAGGTTGGTGTTATACATATGGCACACAAAGGAAGGTGCTACATGAATTTAGGCACTCAAAGGAAAGTGCTCACTAAAGTAAAACACTCAAAGAAAAGTGTTCAGCTATTTATACTATTTTCCTTGTTTGCCTTAAAAAATTTTTAAAGTGTTGATAATCTAGTTTTGATTTTATAAATTTTTTTTAATATCATGATATAGCTGAAATTCACCGGTGTCAGTTTTATTTTCTTGCTTAATTTTTCTACTGAGAATTTTGTTCTCACCTATTTGGACTTCATGGTATTTTAAGAGATATCGCCATAATGCCACAAGTTGTACGAGTGGTGGTCGAGATTGAGTATATATATAGATTTACGTGCCAAAGTTAAGGAGTGTCGTGAAAGTTATCACTAATGTTAAGATGGCCTACGTGGATTAGTAGTTGATATAAATAAAATAAATATGCTTAATTTTCATGTATGAGATGCTACCAAATGTAATTACAGTATAGATTCTTCAATGCTAAAATGTAATTTTTTTGAATTGTATGAAGGATAGGGGACGGGGTATATACTTAACTATGACTTTTAGATGTAAATAAAATGGTACCTTTTGTTCACTTTTAATTTGAGCTTTTGTTTATCTTATATTAATTATAAATCAAGTCTTAAAAATCAATAATTATGCTAGTAAATGCTATTGTAATTAGCTAATAAGAATTAATTAAATTATATATATGATATTAAGTTTAAAATCATTTCTACATAATTCTAGAATGAAAGCATGTGATTTAGCAGCATCTATGTATGTCTAACAAATTGTATATATTAAATTTCTGTTTTAAGTAAATAAATAAACTAATATTAATCTAGAAACAACGTAAGAATGTATGTTAGATGTTGCACACAGGATCATAATGATGAAGGGAGTGATGTCTTAAGGGCTCAGAAAAGGTACTTAAGGGTCCAGGAAGTTACCATAGAGATGATATTGTACCGGATGAGTCGTCTTGTCGCATGAATTAGTGAAACAAAAGAAGGCTAGATTGCTAATGCTTTGAAGCAACCCTAGATCTGGGGGAATGCGGGGTGATAGACTCCTAGGTACAGCTTCATTATTATTTTTTATTTATTTTTGGTTTAAAAAACAAGTAATACATTTACCATTATAGATTAGAAAGTTGGAAAATGGATGTAATTCTGTTATTAATTTATTAAGCATAGAAACTGGCCAAAATATAGCTAGATTGTGGCTTCCTTTGTTACAAAATACTTTTGGTCGTGGAACTTAAATAGAAGTTGGGTCTAGTTTCTCTTTAACTCAAAAGTATAGGCATATCTGGCGAGTAATTATGAAAAAGGTTTAGAATAAAGTCGCAGTGATGATATAAATTATGATGGACATGATAGGCATATGCCCATTTTAGAGGAAGGAAGGAGAAATAAGGAAAGAAGTTTTTTTATGATAGTTAGCTAATAAGACGATTTAATAGGGCTATTGAAATGAGATGAATTTATTGGGTTAGCTCGTTAAACTACATAAATTATGTGGGTTAGGTTTTTATTTTATTGACTCATTTGAAGGATTAATTTTGGCCCAACCTATTTAAACTGTGAGTTAAATAAGCTAAACTTATTTATTTGCGAGATTTTTTTAAAAAAATTACCAATATGTAATTTTATATTAAGAATCATCTAATTTTTATAGTTGGATTTAGTAATTAAATTTTGTATGTAATATAACAATTGATTTAACTTATTCTTGAATTTATTAAAAATTGTAATTTTATTTAAAAAAAAAATTAAATAGACAACCCATGTAGGTCGGGCTAGTAAAATACTAACTCATTTAAAATAGTTAATTTTGGCTTGGTCTATTGAAGCTTAGCTCTTGACAGGTCAGGTTTAAACGGGTCAGAACAGCTTGTTTGATAGTTCTAAGATTTTTTTTGTCCTTATCGGGTATTTATACATCTTTGGGTATGACTAACCACTCTCAGCAATGCATTTATGCGCGAGGGTAGTTTGAATCCTAATACTGCAGAGGTCCCTTCAACTATTTAAGTTAAGCTTGCTTGTCATTTGAGTTGTTGGTTGGTGTTAAAATAGTTTTTGACACTCCTATTGAAAAATTCTTGTATAGATTCGGTTTATATAAATTATTTAGATTAAGTTAATAAACATTTAACATATTATTTTATATTAAATAATTATATAAATTTTTGTGTCAAACAATTACTTTGTATTAAAAATAATTATGTGTAAACTGTTTACTAACTTAATTTACATAATTTATGTAAATTTACACAAATTTTTTCTTTTTCATATTATTAAGAGCTTCTATGAAGTTGTCAGAATTGGGTCACCTATCTTATTGCTAGTATGTCGGTTTGTGGTCAGACTCTTGTATTTTAATTTTTCCTGTAAGTCTTAAATATGTGTTTTTGAAGCGTAAGTCCTTTTTTCATTTAAGTTTTATTATAAGTTGGTCTTTTAATTCTTGTTCATCAATCGTTCTCCATTGGTTATTTGCATTACACCATCTCTCAATTCACATTTTTTTAATTATAAATGAGTGTTATTATAATATCCTAAATTTTTTTATAAAATATTAAAAATTTTAATGAATTGTTAAATATCTATTAATTATAAATTTTTATAATAAATATTTAAAATTTTAAAAATTTAAAAATTTAAATAATATAATAACAATTAATAAATACTTAACATCTAATTGACTACCAATACTCTTAAAAAATAATAATTAAGGTTGTATAGTCTATGTTCAAAATACATTTATTAAGTCTAGAACTACGCTATTTCTTTTTCACTTTTATCACTCCACCATTTTTTATGGCATCTCTTTTCTTGCACTACACAACTAGTCATCTTCTATATCTTTGTCATGTTCTCAAATGACAAACCTTAACCGCTGGGTGGAAATCACCATAGCTGCTGGTAGTGGTTGGGCTACAAATCTCCTGTCTCACACCGCAATTTCAAGCTATGAAAAGTCCCTTTTTTTTTTTTTAATTTTTTTCCTTTGCTTTATCGAGTTCGCTCTCAAAGTTAGTGCCCTTCAGTTCTCAGAGTTTGGAACTATACTTGGTTTGTTGGGCTCCTGCGTCGGAAAACCACAAGATTTGTATGGTCACTACCATTCCAAGTAAAATTCTTAGGTATTCAAGTAATAAAATATTTGTTTTACTCTAATTCATTTAATGGTAGATATATAAATTTTGTAAGTTATTATTGTCTGTTTAAATTAATATTTTTTAAAGACAATTATGATCTATAATGCTGAAATAAGTAATATTAAATGGCACAGAATAAAAGGAATGTCTTACTTTTAGAGTACCCAATAGTTTTTCTATTGCAAGCATCCTAATGAAGTATCTAGAAACTACTCATTGAGACTTGAAGCTATTCAAGGTTTTCTTACTTTCAAAAAATATGACGGTGTGGAAGTTTGAGTAGAAACCATCTAGTTTTTATTGGTTTAATTGAATTTTAATCGGTTTTTTGAGAAAATCGTCTAAACTTCTAACTGGACCAGCTAGGTGATTGGTTTTTTGTAACTTTAAAATATCGGTTCAAGCTAAACTATATTGACTAGCATTTTTCCCAAACAAAATATTGTTAGAATTTTTTTAAAAATTAGGCTTCCATTAATTGATTCTTTTGTTTGTGAAAGCTTGTTGAATGATAGCTTTATATTTCTTGTTGCCCATATTAAAATATTGTGATATAACGGGTTGCGAAATTACTTGCTTATTAGGTTTTGGGCTTAACATGTTACTGTGATGGATCATGTGTAGGGCTCAATATTTAGAGTTTATGAAGGTGGACCAAGACAATTGTTTATGAAGGGTCAGATTCCTTTTCCTCCTCTCGTGTATGAATATTGATTGAGTCATTGAATGCCCTCTCAAGTAACATAGTCATAGAAGAGGCAGCAAAGAGAGAGATCCCGTTCTTACATCGTCTCATCAGGGCCAGGAATTTTTTTATATATACTTATCGTCACAAATTCTCTATAGAAAAGCATTTCATCGAAAGCACAACACACAAGTTAGACGGCAAATGAAGAACAGTAAAACAAATTGCCTCTACAATAAAAAAATCCTATTGAAATCACACAAGTCAAACACTCTGCAAAAGGAAAACATCTATCTTCCTGAGAAAGGTGTAGCTTATTTTAAAAAAAGTATAAATAGGCATAGAAGAAGGCATTGATGGAAGATAGAGAAACTCTTTTACAATTCTTACAATTCTTAAAATTTTCATCATAGATCAAACCTATTTATAGGCAAAGATTACATAGTAAAGAGATAAGCTTCATAATTATATCTCTTCTAAATAACTATAAAGCACGTGCTATATTAAAAAGTCATCAAGTCTTAAAAGAATATGATACTTTTTTGTCTATGTCTCCTAATAAGATAATCTATAAAAGTTATTAAATATAGAGTATAACCTATTAAAGAAAGAAGACTATGCAGTCCTTTTGAATAATGGATTGTACTTTATTTAATAGAAATAAGTTTTCTTTATTTAATAGGTTATACTTTGTATTTCATAGCTTTATAGTTTTCTCTCGTTAGGTGACAGACAAGAGTATTTTATAACAGAGTTATTATCATGTGACTTGCACATATATTTTTTAATGATGTGACATAATTATAGCCATCAAATCAAAACAAACCTAATTAATTTTATTTTAAATTTCTTCTCTAAACAAATCTGTAACATAAAATTATATGTTTAAATTTAAAATAAATGAACTAAATTTGTTTAGATTTTATGGTTATAATTATGTTACATCATTAAAAAAATACTTGTGTAGGTCACATGGCAATAACTCTATTAAGCGCCTTAACGACAAGTAGATGAAAATGTTGATTTGTATAATTATTATAGTTTAAGTACTAATTAAGACGATTTTAAAGTTTATGAAGTTATTTGTAAATGGCCCAAAGTTTATAGGGTTTATATACTTTTTTTCCTTATATTAATGTTTAATAATCTATAAGAGTAGAGAACTGACTAAAACTCAAATTAACAGTAGGATATTGACAAAAAAAAACTTTTAAAGGGTTTAATCCTTATTTTCTACACATTATGGCCTAAAACTAACCCAAGATCTATGACATAAGTAACCTGATAGGTCATAATGAATAGAAGATTAATATAGAGTAAATAAGAATAATACAATGGTTTTGTAATTGTTGATTCATAGATACACATACAAGTTAATTTAGTCCTGTTTCTCATGTAAATTTTTAATTTGTGCTAAAATACACTAATTCCATGCCCTCTTAAAGTCATAATCCTACCTTGCTTTGAATTTGAAAGCCAAACAATTAGATCATAGGAAGCTCATTATTAATCGATTCATAATTACAATATATGTGAGAAATTAATGGTGCCCGCCCCTCACTAAAGCTAGAGTCATTGGACAAATACAAGATGTTGTTTCCTTATGGGAGTCTATTAGGATCTGCATTGGTCAAGAAGCTTCACTTCTTTAGCATATGCTTCTTTTTGCCAATATTTGTGACCAGCTATATGATGAAAGCTAATCTTTCCCTTGAGTACTCGTCAAAATCAATTTTTGTCATTGGTTTCTTCATTATTTTCAACCACCTTGTCAAAATAATAGCATACGCTATACCTACACTCTTTTGCAACATGCCCACCAAAGATGCTTTGGCTCTTGCCCTCATTTTGAACAGCAAAGGCATAGTAGAAGTCGGCATGTACAGTGGCTTATATGACGAAAAGGTACCATATTTACATGTTATTAGTTCTTTTCTAATTAATGTTATTCGTATATTTTTTTTTTTCATAAATTTCTCCCTTATAGTTACTTTTTACGGGAAAAAAGGGAGAGAGAGAAAAAGGAAAAGTGAAGAAAGGTGAGTTTTCTCTCTCCAACTTATGTTTTACCATAAAAGGTAGATGTAAAAAAGAAAAAAAGTGTAAGGTGAATTATTAGAAAAAGACTCAATACAAAATTGTTAAGTATTGTGAATGGTTATTATCTGCTATATGTCTATATATGATTTTTAAATTTCGAACGGATTTTAAAATTTTTATTTTAAATATATTATATCCTTAGGTACTCTTGAGAAAAACAAAGTTTTAAAAAACTCACATTTGACTTCTAAGCATAGTTATAATAAAATGATGGATGAATTGATAATTTTTTGTTAATTGAAAGCATATTGATAATGGTTTTGGAATAATTATAACAATTATTTCATATATCAGTTTTAGGCCAATAATGGTCATTGTTATAGACAATGGTTTTTGGATCATTAATGGAAATTGTTTTAAAATATGTATTAAAATTATAGGGTTTAGGTAAAGAGAAAGAAGAAAGGAGAATAGAAAATAATGTGATAAATATATTAGATGTGTTGATAATGTTACAAAAGACTAAGCATTAACCTCTATTTATATTCTAGTAACCCTAATCAAATAAGAAAATAAATCAGAAAATATAATATAATTATTATATAACTTTTAAATTACTTTTATCAATTAGAGCATTAATTGATTCCATAATATATTCTAAAGATCTTTCAAAGATACTCTAAATATATTCTAATAATATGGATTGATGTTATATTGGTAATTATTATTGGCATTGGTTGTTTATGAAAAACATATCTAAAAATATTTTTGAGTGACTTTTCTAATATCAGGAAATGTTCTCTTTAAAATAAGATTGGTTTTAATAAAGTAAAATTTTTATTTTCACTTGAAAAATTTATTTTCTTATGAAATATGATATTTTTAAAAATTATTTTCTTGGGAGAAAACTATGTCAAAATATTGTATCTAATAGCAGTAAATGTTAGCCTTGGTGCACCTAGGATTAGATTCTGCAGAGGAGATGCGAGCTCTGTCTTAAGTTAGTACACATGGGTTGGTTAGGATTTAGAACATGATGTTCATTAGTTCAAGCCTTGGGCTTGTCAGATTGGTTAGTTTACCCGCAAACTGTATGCTTGGTTTGTTCAATTCAAAACTTGTGCCCCCGCTTGTCTCATTTTTAGTGTAGTAGGTATTAACTGTTCACTAAATTATAAACTCACTCAAATCATTGTTATATATTTTTCAGATAAGAGAAAAGAGAGTGTTTCTAATTCAACTTTTCTGGTTTGCTTGAGAGGGTTTTCAGTTGTTATTTATGAACCCTACATACTATTCGTGTGGGCAAATTTGGACAGTTCTTTTTTTTTGTTTAGTTTAGGTCTGAAAGCCTTATTGGCTAATTTTCTTATATATGCTCCATTATTTTTACAAGTAAGATCTTGTTAGTTGGTTGCATGTAGCCACTGATTGGACTACATTATGATATTTTTATTTTGTAATAAATTGATAGTGATTGATATTCAGTTATCGGATATTATAAGTATGAATTTATTCTGAAATAAAATATTTTCTAAGGTCCTGTGGTGGCTATTTAGATTGTATGTTCTGAATTACAGGTTTGGAGACTTGTATGGTTTGAGTGATCTTATGATAAGTCTTTGTCATACACCGATCATGGACCCCCAGTTCGGGTCGTGACTAAATTTGTTTTATTGTTCTTCATTAGTTGTTGCCATGACCTTTGTATTGTTTATAACCAAGTTTATGATTAAATATTTCTACCTTTGTATTGGCTAAATTAACCAAGTATGGTTTCCTAGTTCTACTTATTTTCTAAACTTCTTTTATGGCAGCCATTTCGTTTGTGAAGTTTTTCACAGAGAGACTTAAAGATAAAATATCACACTCCATAATAAAAAATGATTGCATGGATGAAAAAAAGTTTCAAATTAAATTAATAAAATCCAATTTTATGAAAGGAAATCCTAACCTATGCAATGCTGTTGAAAAGAGAAAGGTTGATGGAGTCAGAATGGAGAAGATGGACCTCTTAAGTGAGATAAAGCTATGATGTAAAGTGAGATAGAGATAGAAGAAGTATTGAGGAGAAAAAATAATTTACCTAACCTCTCTCGTGGGAATAAGAACGTGAGAATATGACTCTCTCAAGAATTTAAATTACCAAGATATATTATTTTAAAACTTGTAATAAACATAGTAATATTTTAGTATACATGAGAATCTTTAAAGTATTTTTAAAAATTCTAAAATTTATCATGAAACAAATGTGCCCTAAATAAACAAGTTTTTCAAAACACCACAAATAGCATTCAAGTCACGTTATTCCTGGGAAAGTTACCATATTATAATTCTTGAAATAGACACCCCTAAGAAATCAAGGGTGGAACTTTTGTAATATTTTTACATGCAATTTATACATCCAACAAGTACTTGATTGGTGAGTACTAGACAATCCAATCCTAAGATCAATGACATGTATTACTCACATAATGAGCTAGAAATGTTTAGTTGCCTTTTACACCTTCGTTGGTCTTTGCAAAATCGCCTCCATGCCTTAGAAAGCAGGTTGACACACGGATGTCACACTCATAAAGACAACTAGGAAGGTAAGCTAGGTTTCACTTCAAACGTCTAATCTTCTTTGATGCATTAATAATGTTTTGTCCTATCTCTGGATGTTGGAACTTCGACAATTTCTCAAGTTAAGGAAGCTTCATAAAAGCAGCTATCCTCAATACTGGACTCCAATTTAAGCGCAAAATAGACTTCATTCACGTCATCATAAAGCTAGAGGCAAAATAGGTTGTTGAAGACCTATGTAAAGACAACAAAAATTTAACAGTAATATTATAGAACAATCAGAGTCTCCAAATACAGTAAGCACAATGCTGTCAGTGCACAAGGCATAAATAGACGTAAGTAAGAAAATGTCACATCATTATAATAACTGGCTTTCAATTTTTAACACAAATGATAACATATAATTAATTAATAGTATAAAACGTTATACAGTCAGTAAATCGAAGTTAAACACTAAACAAATATATATTCTATAACAATGTCCACGGTGCAACTTAGTCAGTAAACTGAAAAAAATGCTTCCTCTTTGTAAAGCAATGAAATAATAAAGAATGGGTTAAATTTGTGTTAAATAGAAAGAATGCTTCCCCTTTGTAAAGCAACCAGTTAACACTATCACCATTTTTATGTTATAATAGTAGGGTTATTCACTTATTCATATGTTAGGAGTCTTGGTTCTGTTGGTAGTCTTCGTGAATGTTTGTTTTTGATTTTTAGAAAAAAAATTATTTTTTTAGAAAAACTCTTATAGTAATATTTGATTATAAGTTATTTTGAGTACAAAATAAACTAATTAAATCACACTTATTGGGATGGGCTAGTACTGGTAGTACTACATTAGTACTTGACCTAAATTATCAATATAAATAGGTGTTAATATCTTGGATAATGATACACATCTACCGTACATTAAGAATATTGTTAAGAGCTTCCTTTCTCTCTTTTCTTCCTTTTTCATGTAAACCTTATAATTTTAACATAATATCAGAGCTTCTATAATCAAGTAGTCGGAAGTTCGACCTTTGCAATTCTCATTCTTCATAATTAAATTAAATTAAGAATAAATATTTATTTTAATCGTTCAAATATATATTCTTTAACCATTTTAATCGAAGTTAAATACTAAACAAATATATATTCTATAACAATATCCACGGTGCAACTTAGTCAGTAAACTGAAAAAATGCTTTCTCTTTGTAAAGCAATGAAATAATAAAGAATGGGTTAAATTTGTGTTGAATAGAAAGAATGCTTCCTCTTTGTAAAGCAACCAGTTAACACTACCACCATTTTTATGTTACAATAGTAGGGTTATTCACTTATTCATATGTTAGGAGTCTTGGTCTGCTGGTAGTCTTAGTTAATGTTTGGTACTGATTTTTAGAAAAAAAATCATTTTTTTTTAAAAAACTCTTATAATAATATTTTGATTATAAGCTATTTTAAGTATAAAATAAGGTAATCAAAACACACTTATTGGGATGGGCTTGTACTGGTAGTACTACATTAGTACTTGACCTAAATTATCAACGTAAATAGGTGTTAGTGCTTTGTATAATGATACACATCTACCATACATTAAAAATATTATTAAGAGTTTCCTTTCTCTCTTTTCTTCCCTTTTCATCTAAATCTTATAATTTCAATATAGTATCAGAGCCTCTATGATCAAGTAGTCGGGAGTTCGACCTTTGCAATTCTCATTCTTCATAATTAAATTAAATTAAGAGTAAATACTCATTTTAATCGTCCAAATATATATTCTATAACCATTTTCGTTAAACACCAAACAAATATATATTCTATAACAATGTCCACGGTGCAACTTAGTTAGTAAACTGGAAAAATGCTTCCTCTTTGTAAAGCAATGAAATAATAAAGAATGGGTTAAATTTGTGTTAAATAGAAAGAATGCTTCCTCTTTGTAAAGAAACCAGTAACACTATCACCATTTTTATGTTATAATAGTAGGGTTATTCACTTATTCATATGTTAGGAGTCTTGGTCTGGTGGCAGTCTTAGTGAATGTTCGGTTTTGATTTTTTTTTTTTTAAAAACTCTTGTTATTTGATGTTTTTTTAAAAAAAACTCTTACAACAAGATTTTGATTATAAGTTATTTTGAGTACAAAATAAACTAATCAAAACATACTTATTGGGATGGGCTTGCACTGGAAGTACTACATTAGTACTTGACCTAAATTATCAACATAAATAGGTGTTAGTGCCTTGTATAATAATACACATCTACCATACATTAAGAATATTATTAAGAGCTTCCTTTCTCTGTTTTCTTCCTTTTTCATCTAAACCTTATAATTTTAACATAGTATTATAATTTCAACATAGTATCAGAGTCTCTATGATCAAGTGGTCGGGAGTTCGACCTTTACAATTTCCATTCTTCATAATTAAATTAAATTAAATTAAGAGTAAATACCCATTTTAATCGTCTAAATATTATGTGACATAACATTCGTCATTCATTTATAAATACATCAAATTAGTCATTCAATGTCAATATATGCCATCAATGTAGTCCTTCAAGTGACACCAAATTGGTCCTCAAAGGAATAAAATTGATGACATTAATTGTAATTAAAGGATCAATTTGATGTTACATATAAATGAATGACCAATGTGATGTCGCATATATTTTTAAAGGACTAAATTGAACATTTACTTTTAAATTTTAATACAAAGTAAAAGTGACTTGTATATTATCTATACTTCAAGCTTAAAAAATCTTGCACAAAGGTACGTGTTAAGATACAAAAAATCATTATTAAGCCTCCACCTAAAGCTTTAATTTTAGGATAGTTGGCCTTTGAACAGTATAGAAAAGGGAAAAGCCAACAAGGGAAATGAGAAATCTATGGAGAGAAATGGATGAAAAGGGGACTAGGGACATCAGTAATAGCACCTTTTATAAAAGAAAATTTTATTAAAAAAAGGGAAGAAACAATGTAAAAAAGCCGTGTAAAAGCCTTAAAGACCGATGCAAGGAAATTAAAGCAAAACTAATATAATGAATTTGAGCACTAACAAGTTCCAAGAGTAGGAAGAAGCATGAAAATAAAGTCAGAAGATGCAGGGAAAAAGCTAAGACACAGAGCAGAGATTAAACTGAACTATGTAAAGTGTAAAACTTAATTAAAAACAGTATATTATCACAATGTGAGAAGCAGAAAGTGCACAAAACAAATTCACATTTAAAGCATTCACACAAGACTGATAACAACGATAAACATGCCACAAGAAGACAGCACACCCAGCCAACCATGCCCAACAAATCCATAAGAATGAAGCATTAGAGTGCAATTGCGTAATTAGAAAGTCGAAGTTCTCTTCAAATCTTTAGCAGGACTTTATAACCCTATAAAATACCTCTTGTGGCCTTCTAAGTTAATGCAACACCTGAAGACAGTTAAGGGCGTCGCCACCAAGTCCCTTTTTGGCTGACAACCTGTAACGATACAAAAAAACAAAAAAAAGCTTTAAAAGAAAAAAAAAAGAAGAAAAAGACAAAGATTGGGATAAGTATTTAAAAAAAAGAAAAAGAGATGTTTGTTATTTAAGTCTTATATTTGAAAAAAAAAGTCTAATGTTATTCTACGTTTTAAGTTTTACATCAAATAAAGAAGTGTAATGTTGTTTTACTTATAAGTCCTATATCAGAAAAATAATAAATACCTTTCCTCTATGAATGGTTATATATAGACTTTAAGGTAAACAAATTTAATTATCTTTCTTCTCTAAGCTCTTAATAAAAGAGTAAGAGGATCTAATAAATTTTAGGAGTAGTATCTGACGTCAATTCAGAGTTCAGGCTATTTTGGCTTAAGGTAAGTGAGTAGATATTCTACTGGTAGCATTTTTTTAATATTTTTTTTATTTTATATTTTTCATTGGGTTATTTTGGACAGCAAATTTAGACTTTGATATTTAGAATTATTTAAAATTTAAAAATTAAATTACGTAATTTAATTGACTATGATTGATACAAGAATTTTTAGTATTTTTATAGATATAGAAGGATACAAGAAACCTTCAGTTCACCAAGGTGAATTACTGGAGGAAAACCCAATTAGATATTGATAGTACTATGAGTGGTTTCTATCTACTATACGTCTATTTGAAATTTCTTTTGAAAATTTTGAAATAAATTTTAATTATTGAATTTTGAATATGATAGAATCTTAGGGACTCTTGAGACAAGCAAACTTTTGAAAAATTCAGATATGATTTGTGAACACGGTTGTGATGAACTGTCGATTGAATTAAAAATTTTTGTTATCATGAAAAATATTGATTTTTAGATTGTCAAGTGTTTGGACTTATATTAGAGTGGTTTTGGACCATTAAATTAGAAATTTTATGATTATGAAAAAAATTAACTTTTTGAATTGTCATAAGTATGAAGTTACATCAGATTAGTTTTATACCATTGATAAATATTGATATGAACATCTGTTATGTTAACAAAAAAAAAAGTTTAATAAAGCTTAAGTTTTCTAATGTCAAAAATCGGTTTCTTGAATAAGTTGCTTTTTTTAATAAATTTTTTGTTTATAAAAAATTAATTAATTTATTTTTGAAATATACATTATTAGATTTTGCAAATTGCTTTTTTCGGAGAAAACTATGTTAGAACACTATATCTAATAGCAATAAATGTTAGCCTTAGTTCAACTAGGAATAGACTTTGTGGAGGAGTTGTTAATTCTGTGTTAAGTTAGTACACATGAGTTAGTTATGGATTTGAAGTGTAATGTTCATTAGTTCAAGCCTGGAGCTTGAGATGCTAACTCTGTGTCAAGTTAGTATACATGAGTTAATTATAGATTTGAAGCGTGATGCTCATTAGTATAAGCCTTGGGATTGTCAGATTGGTTAACTTACCATGCGAGCTCTGTGTTTAGTTTGTTCTGATTCTGCCTAGTGAATTCTCCCATACTGCTTAGGTTTTAATTGCTTACTTCAGATTTTGATATTGAAATGTTGCTATTGACTTACTATTTTGTAAAATCTTTTGATGGAAATTATTATGATGTTTGAACTGTTTATTTCAGAAAATATTATTTTTTAAGTTATCTTGTTGTTTATTAATTCTTAATAATTTTTCTTATACACATATATTCAATGTTTATTTTTAAATATTTATTTATTAAAAAAACTCGTGCCTTTACTTGTCTCATTTCTATTTAATAAGTATTAGCTGCTCACTGAGTTATAAACTCACTTAAATTACATGTTTTTCATATACAAGTAATGAGATTGGTTTTGGTTTAACTCTTTTGAGTTGATCGAGGGAGTTCTTAGGTATTTGGTGAGTTTATTACATTATTCGTGCGGGTAAGTTTTGTTTATGATTTTATATTTGGAAGCCTAGTGGATTAACTCTTAGATGTGCTCTATTATTTCTACAAGCATAATTCATGTCAGTATCATATGTGTTAGTCACCAATTGAACCATTTTATGGTATTTTATTTTGTAATAAATTATTGATGATTAAGATTCACCTATTGAATATTATAAGTTTGAATTTGTACCAGAATAAGATATTTATGAGGTCCTATAGTGACTATTTTTAATTGTTTATTTGGAGTTACAGTTTTCATATTTATATAATTTGGGTGAACATATGACAAATTCTTATCAAACCTTTGTCATATGCCGGTCATGGACCATAGTTTGAGGGTTGTGACACAACTTAAACCCAAGGATAGCTCATAAAAAGTGGCTGGCTGAATCAAGCACAATCCACACAAATCCACAACAGAATATCACAAACACCCTAGCAACCAAGGAATGTAGTATCAGGTGATCCATTACGTTCTAAGGTACGTTTACACATGCAAAATCATATTGCCAAACTTTACCCTTTTCTCCCATTTTGTACATTTAAAGTACAACTATTGCCAATAAGTGTTGATTCAACTGGTAGGATTGAACTATGTATTTTCAAAGATCTTAAGTTCGAATCCTGTTAGAGTTTGATAAGTAATATGTAAGTACTATTATAAGTTCTTGTTGAGACTGTGACATGCTCTGATCTTGAAATGGGATAACCTCTCGTTTCCCTAAACTTTTATGTACTAAAAAAAAAAAACACAACCATTAAATGCAATCTAATTTAAGAGTCATACAGCCCTCATAAACAGTTCACTTTATCAAAATAACTACAAAAGAGGAACAGCATTATGTGCACTGTTACTAACCCGGTGAACAATGTTTCGCTCCTTGATCCCATCACTTGCCATCATGAAGCTGTAGACATATATTCAAGGATTTATGAGAAAAGATGCAATTCATCAAGTCTATAACTGTAAGTTTAACCCACAATATCTGTTCAAAATGCCTTAGACTATAGTCCTAACAGTAACACATAATTACTAATGTATAGGAATCCGGGGCCGAGTTAGAACGCAAAATTTATCAATGTTTGGGGCGGCCATGCTTAAAAACAATTTCAGAAAAAACAAATTTACAAAAATTTTTACATGTAAAATATAAGTTTTACAAAAATCTTGGCCCCCCTTGCAACACAAGAGGAGGAATGATCTTTGCAAGAAGGAAAAATATAGTGGAGAATGGGTAAGAAAATAGCATCAACACTACTATGCCAACTCTGAAGTTGATGATATTACAAATTATTTGCCTACTACGCGCTTAATATAATTAGAAGTAACATAATGTTTCTTCCCCTTCGAGGGAACTACAGTATAAAATAAAAACTAATCACAATGTTTCTATAAAATAAATTTTATTAGAAGAAAGAATTAGAACGAGCCACAACCTAATGAGCATTTCTAGGTTAGAAATTTTTATCATAGTCCAAACACTTGTCAGTTTTGGCCAAACATGACCACTCAAAGGAAGAAAAAAAATCTTCCTTATTCAAATTTCCTACATCCAGTGACCATTAATGTTTATGACAAATAAATGTTGAGGATTCATCATGAAGCAACTGTAATTGGTCAATTGTACTGCCAGGGGCAACTTAATACAATAGCTGTAATTAGTCATGTCAACTGCTAAGCTGCACTATAGTATCTGAAGCACTTTAGTTGTTGTTCCCCAACATGAAGAACACAGGATACCCTTCCCTCCCAAGTTTCCCAGTATTAGAGTCGCATTTGTGCTACAAATCAAAGAATATGTTTCTGACTAAATGAGCACGCATAAACTGCCTTAGAAAAGCTGCATGTCTCAACTGTTGCATGCATGGCGGTGCTGCTTCTCTTTTCTTTTCTTTCACCTGGGGAAGGGGGGCACTTATCAATTATCAAGCAGTTCAGCAACAGAACATGTTTGAATATTTTGGTATCAATAGATGAACAGAAAATAGAAAATAATGACTGCTTAGATTAAAATTGTTCAAAATGCAGGAGAAATCAAATAAAAGTAAATGGTATAAGTTACGGACGGTATTTGAGCTCCATTTTCATTTTCTGTGGGTGCCAACTGTTTAACCAGCGGAGATAAATCCTTCTGAAAAGGGATAACAAACACATTTTAGTAAAGAGCAGCGCAGTTAACCTGTTAGAATGGCATGTCCCATATCAAGCATAACTTAAGACATTGTTTCTACCTGAATCTCATCCATGCTGGCATTTGTATGGCTGGTGTCTAAGAAAACCTAAAGCTTCAGAGTTCTGCTTAGAATTAGAAGTTTCAGTTAGAAAAGTTATGCAAATAATCGAAATCAACAACAAATTGAAATGTAATGTTATTATGCTGGTTGTCACGGTTGTCCCTGGAGGGTGCCGTAATGGAAATGGTGAGACAAATTGATAGAAAAAGGGAGTTGTCACCAATTTTTATTTATTAGAAAAGTAATTAAAAAAATTCTTAAAAAGAAAATTGGTCTTAAAATTAAATTAGATTCGGGAGTTTATTTATGTAAAGAGAAGAGTAAGAACTTAATCTTACTATATTCCTGATACATTCATCCTAAGATAGTTATCATAAATTAATTATGTAAATTATTAATAACCTTAATAATATTTAATTTACTCCTAAAATTAAAGAAAATTAAATAATAAATTAAAATGTTTGTAAATTTAAAATGAACGAAATAAATATTCATTTACAAAACGAAGAAAGAATAAATTATTTACTAATTTGATTAAAAATATATTTTAAAATCTTGATAAATCAAAACAAGAATTTATTTAAGTTGGGCTTGTCAAAAGTGCTTAGGTATTTTCAAAGTGAGGAATCAAAACCTACATAGTTCATCTAGAAAATGATTATGGGTTGGTGGATTTTAATAAAATAATTAGTTAATTTTTTAAAAAAATTAGAGCTATTGCGGCAATATTGATGTTGAGATCTTTCTTTTGGGATTTAAGAGCCGTCACGGCAATGTTTATCCCAATTAATTATTTTTTAAATATAATTAAAATTTTATTTTAGGATTAAGAAGCTGTCATGACAACATTAATCTTAATTAATTATTTTTTAAATATGATTAAAATTTTATTTTAGGATTAAGGAGCCGTTACGGCAACATAAATCTTAATTAATTATATTTCTAAATCAAACAAACTGTGCAGCTAAAATGACTCAGAGATAATAATTATGAAATTTTTTACTTTTAAAAATTCATTAAAATTAAGGATTATGATAGAGATAACCAATTCAAATTTGAAATTTTATCCTAGGCAATCAAGCGGGATATCAAGATAAAAATCAAATGCAACCAAATAGATAAGATAAGTCAAATTAAAAGATCAAAGTAGATCACATCAACGAATATTTAAATTATCATGATTAAAATTTATTTTAAGATTAGAAAACTGTCACAATAACATTAATTCTAATAAAATTATTTTTCCAAATCAAATCAGTATATATATTACATACTTTATTATTCTTTTAAAGAAAAATTTGAGTATGGTATACGATTTGAGAATGAGAACAAAGAAAAATTTATTTTATATGCATACAGAAGAGAAACTATTTTGACATCAGGTATGAGACATATATATTCTCCATATTACACATTTTATCATTTAAAATCATGGTTAGGAGAGATTCTTTTCAAGCATGATATTATGTTTGGGAGCAAGAGAGATTATATATATTGACTTTCATCTTTTGCTGAGCTTAGGTAGATAACACAAATGCATTCAAATACAAGATCAATCGCTTCTTCATATCAATTCAAACTATCCAATAATATTAACAGAACTAGTCCAACTAGATGATAAATGTATATCATATATAAGGGTTATATCTGATAATGAAAATAAAAATTTCTCAATTTATTAACATTAACATAAAATAGTTCATAAGTCTAAATTCCATAGTTACCTATCAAACAAAGGAATATGGCCACATTTAACTGCAAAACAAACATCCATGAACAATTAATCATGAAAGACAATAACGACATAAATGACACATAACTTACAATATTTGAAAGCTTTAAAAAAAAAAAGAAGATGATATTGTTTCGAGTTCTAAAAAAAGAGTGGACAAAAACCATAGTTTTCCAATTGAATAATCCTTACTCTTCGAATTATGAATTATGATGAAATAACAAAGGAAGAGTGACATACCTCCTTATTGAAAATACAGAGGACCTAGGGTGTAATGTTTCGTGGGTCATGACCTCCTTTTCTCCACATACTCCTTGTTCCTTAATTAATATAAATACTTTCATTTCTATTATCAATTGTGTATTCGCTCTAATTGTATCTGAGTGCTCTCTTTTTTTCTCTCATCTCCTTTTCAGAATTTTCTATTTTCTTTATATAGAGCTCCTTTATCTAGTTAGAGGTTATCTTAAAAGATATTATATGATCTCTTATCTTAATTCAAATTAAATTCTTCTCCTTCTCTTTCTTATTCTATCTTTATCAATTCTCCTGATTAAATCTCACTCATCCTTAATAATTGAATTTGGTTATTATTTTTATCTCATTATTTTTTATTTTATTTTATTATTATTTGTTAGGATTAACATAGATTTAATTATAATTAAATAAAACTAGTATTTAAAAGGCCGGACAAAATATGATATATTTATACTGATCACATAGTACCATTATGAGACGAGCAGCTTTTGAGCTCTTGACCACCATCCACTGCCCTTCTTCATAAAAGAAAAGCCATTCACAGGCACGAGTCTGAAATTTAACAGTCATGAAATTCAAACATAATAACAACGCAATTTGGAGCACTCGGAGTAAATTGCAGACATATCTAAAAATAAGTATGAGCATCATGTAGAGATTCTGTGCAGTGTTCCTATGAATGCATATAGATGCACATTTTAATCCCAAAAAAAAAAGATAAGAAAAATAATGGAAAGAAGAACATAAGAAATGCTGGAACAGATATAAACTCCTATCTGCCAATTAATGAACCCGCATCCTTCTATAGCATTTATATCAGTTAATGTGATCCTAGGTGCACAGTAAACTAAATCTGAATAAATATTCAAAAACAAAACAATCACATGTTGATAATTTGCAATATGACCAAGGTTAGGCCAGTAAGAATAGAAAATTTTTTCTCGGATAATTACAATATAACAAAAAATGCAATTGGCCATGATTCTTCCTGTTTTTATGAAATATTTTTAGCAGCAGATTCCAGTAAATTGCAAATATGCAATTGGCCATAATTCTTTCTCTTCGGACAATAATATTCCCATTTATTCTTTCGTCAATGCCGCTGTGCATGAATCTGAAGAGAAGGATCACTAATTTTTCTTGAAATTCAGGAGCTCATATGCTAAGATAAATCTTTTCTTGATATGAAGTCAGAAGGAATGCATGAACAAAAAACCAAAAGGGATCTCGTTTAAGACACACCTTAGGCACAATGAAAACCCCAGAGTTATATGTAAATGGGTCAGACTGTTCCTCAGCATCAAGAACTACTGCTCCATAAGAAAAAACAGAGCAACCTTGTCCACCCAAAGTTAGTTGCAATCGTCGACCTTGGGAGAGCTTTGTCAGTTCCCCTTGAAGGTCTTCAAGAGAGTACAATATATCAGAGCTACTGGAGCATTTTTCACGAATTTGATTCTCATTTAAGCACAAATGAAAAAACAAAGTATAAACAGAAGACAATCAACAAATAAATACCCATTCTCTAGAACCATTACACTTAAAGCCCAAACTCCAGCACTATTCACGCAGCGAACAAATTTTACATTCATCATCCATCAATCCTTATTTTCAGAAAGTACTCACCCCCACGAGAAATCAAACAAAACACTGCAGAATTGGGCCCAGATATTCTACCTATTTTGAATTATAATGGAGAGAAGAATTATGAAGTAATGATATAATCTGGTGCACTAAAGTGGACAGCTCCTTCTCCACAACCACCACAAATGTTTGAAGACTAGGTTGATTAGAAGACTTTGAAGGTATGGCATCAACACTCATTTTCCACCAAAGTCGGAATTTTGAGAGAAGTAGATCTGAAAAGGGCAAATTAGTTATCTTTATCGTCCAGCTATGCAAAACCGAGAAGGCCAAAAAACAATAAAGATAAAATGCGAAAACATTTCTAGCAAATCATTTCATCTCAGAGTAATAAAGCCCCCTGCCCAAGTGCATGACATTCAATTCAAAAAGAAATTAAGATAACATAGAATAGCGTCTGTAATAACATGTCGTTTTAGTGAGAGCTAAGATGTACAAGAGATAGGACAGTTTTAATGTGAAAAAGTTGATATGGGGTAGCAACACCAGAAAAATAAACTGTAATTCCTCGTTGAAAGGAGTTTGGAATCAAAAACCAATCCAAACGTACTAGCAATTTTCAGCCACACAACACCTTTTACACCCAATTTCAAATCATGGATTCGTCATTGTAGTTGATTACTGTAGAACTATGTTAATATGAATTTACAATTATTAGGATGCCTGCCTTCTGAATTTTTTTTTTTAAAGGAAGGTACATATGTTTACATTTTTTATTCAAATCTTTTAATAATATAATTCAAAAGGTTAGCCTTATGATTAATAAAGTGTGCAAAGCGAGCCTGAGAATATCTTATAGTTAGAATCTTTTAATAATATGCCATTAAATCAAATTAAATCTTTTTCTTCTGTCCAAATTTTTTTTTTTAATTAGGTGCGACCTAGGGGCAGGTCCCTAGTGAGGCCCTCCAAGTAGCCCACCTTTCTCGTGAAACTCATTTCTTAATTTACAAATTGTCATGATAATGGCGATTCGAATTTAGATTGTTAAGCATGTGGTATGTTAAGAGTTATTTATTTTCTTTATCTAATAAATTAATCAAATATTATTTAATTTGTATGTTTTGTTATTTTTCTCTTAGGTGAATTCTTTACTTAAGAAATTTGTGATTTTGATTCAGTTAATGACACAATGTTTATTTATTGCACTAATTTCACCTTTCTATTATTATAATCGGTATTTTGCTTATGTTCTATGCTATATGACTCTACTATTTTACATCAATACAAGCTATCTTGATATTGGATATCCTTATTGCAAACGCCACTTTTGTGATGTAAAAATGTAGTATAAAAAGATGGTTTATAAGGCATAAAAATTCATTTGCACCTAAATTCTCTCTTTGTTGTTTACAAGAGAAAATTAAGCTAACACAACTTAAAGAACCTCCTGAGTATTTGAAAAGTTAGGTCTTTGATCATCATTTACCACGTTCTAAGCAATTCCTACAAAATATATCGCTTTATAACTCAATGTTCTCATTTACATTGATGGGAGGAAAAATTGACGAAACAATTAATAATACACATGAACCATTCTAATTTATCCTTAAGTAGAACAATTGCCACAAGATTGGTAGTATTTTACCTAGTAAAGGGGATGCATCTAAATTTGTGTTGCTTTACTATCTAATGAGTTCATAAACATGAGACATGAGAAATGGATTTGTTCAATTGCATCTTATTCTTTTGCTGCATTTGTCTTATTTCCTTTCTGGTAGTGGAAGGAGCACGAACAGTGTAACATCTCCTAAATCATGAAAGTTACATTTGTTCATAATTTCTATTTATGTGTTATATTATGTGTTTGCAAGCCATTAAAATTTTAGAAAGGGTTCAAGCCCTATAATGTAAGCTAGAATAGAATGATAAGTCTAAACCTTAACTAATCAAGGTTTTAGTCTTAAATTTTACCCAAAAGCCTAAAACCCTAGAAACTAGACCTAGCCCAATACAAATATGACCCAAAAACTAGACTAGCCTAAAGACCCAAAGCCCAAACCTAGTCTAGGAAGCAACATAGAAGAAGACAAAAGGATTATCTTCTAAGTGGAGGCTCACGTGAGATAGAGAAAAAGAAAGGACATAAAGCTTCTTTCTTCAAGTAAGACTAGAATATTCCCAAAGCATAATTCCTAGGCATTAATGTATATAAGACAAAAAGAACCATCTTGAAAGAAGAAGAAACTCGTGTGTAAAGCTTTAGGGAGGCTAGAAGGTCTTCCAAGTTACTTTAGTCAAGCCTTATTACACCTTAATTAGAAGCAATTATGGTTAGACAAACTAGGAAGTTACTAGAAAACTACTAGGAAAGAGCACATGCATTAATTAATGAAAGACAAAGAGAATGTCTTGGAGAAGGAAGGCTCACGTGTAAGCTTAGGAAAACAAGGTGGTCTTACAAGCAATCTACAGTCAAGGATAACAAGCCATTATTAGATAGTAATGATAGTGAGACAAGCTAGAAAGCAAGGTATTTAGTTAGAAATCAATGAAAATGTTAGAAAGTAACCAAGTCAACCATGAATCAATAAAGAGAATCTGGTAAGACAGTAACCAAACTAGACAAACTTAGTTACTTTATATAACTAAGTAATCATGATAATAAGGATAAGAAGCCAAATGGAGGCATTCTATTGGATTAGAGGAAAGGAAAGCTATCATTAGGAAGACAAAAAAGTCTAAGACATGTGATTAATTAGCTTAGCAAATTGTATAGTCTTCCAAGGCAAGCACACGTTGAGTGTAGGGAAGATAGTTTGAAGACAAAAATTCTATGTAATCATTCGATAAGTAACTTTCCATAAAAGAAATCAAGAATTTCCTATGATATCCATAAGAAACCCATGACCATGCATCTTTTAGGGGAACCAATTGGAGTCATTTATTTACTCAAACTAACTAGACAATCATTGCTTAAAGAGATAAGATGACAGGTGTCATAACCTTATCAAAAGGCATGCATTAAAGGCAAAGACTACATGGTCTTAATCAAGAAGGATTCCCCCTTGGCCAAGACAAATTCATGTCACTCACCTTCTCCCTAATGCACGGCCATGCATCTCATTTAGGTTTGTAAATACCATGCAAGCCACTTCATTCTCACACACACACTTTCAAGAGCCAAAACTCTACTAATTTGCAAAGAGACACCTTGTATGTGAACCCTAATAGAAGACAACTCCAACTTAAGCTAGACAAGAGTAGGAGATAATAACCTTCTCCCTAACGCTCCTTATTTGATATGTTTCTATTCAATTTTGATGTATTTTTACTATTTGATGGACTTGTTCTTATTTGTCTCCATGCATCATGAAATATTGCTTCTACTCCTTTTTTGTTTATTATGCTTATGAACATTTTTAACTCTTGTTTTAAAAATTAAGACCATAGATGATGAACTATTCAATAAGATTATATTCTATAACCAATAGCTAGAGGTGATCCTCCAAGGGAGGTAATCTAGATTCATTTTGAGATGTGATCCTCAAGCCCATGCTATGGAGGTGATCTCACCTAAGTCTGGAAATGACCCTTAAAAGATGTGATCCCGCATGATTAGGCCACTTCGGTGGTAGAGGCGAGGGGACGTCCTTGTAAGTGGAAAGAGCTCTTATTATAAGTTTTTGATCATGGTGTAAGGTCTCGAAAATAAAGAAAGATTGGTAATATAACATAAAAGGTAAAGAACTTATTGAATAAGAGTGAAAACTAGAGAAGATATTTTCTATACTAAGTACAACTGAGAACATCATAGTTTTTTACTTAACTGTTATTATTTCCTACTGAGATTTTTATCTCATCCTTATTTGTGATGTTTTCAGATTTTAAGCAGTCATGCCATTTGTCAACATTGTCATTGAGATAGAATTCATATAGCTAGATGTCCCAAGCATAGGTCTTGTGAGGGCGGTGCAAGATATACGCATTGTCCACTTGGACAATAATGTGCCATGATAAAGCTAGGTTTTACTTTGTGGAAAACTTAATGTAAAAAGAGATGAAATAATGTCACCTTGAGGGGTTTTGTATAATAACACTAACTTAGTCTCCTCTCTTTTTGATTGTATGATAGTGGTAAGATGACACTTGTAACATCCCTATTTAGGTAAATATAAATTATAAAGGCCCTAAATTAGTTTTAAATTTTATTTTATTATTTATCATTATTAAATGCCCTATTTAATTATTAGTATTTTATGTTATTATTTAAACAAAAGAGAGTACTGACAATTGGCCAGAAGAAAGTAGAAATAATTGAAATACTTGAGGGAATAGTAAAAATTATACAGAGCCAATTTAGAAATTTTAAAGTTGCAAACAAGGGCATTTTTGTTTGGTGAAAAATTAGAAAAGACAGAAATTAACCAAATTGATTCCCTAATTTATTAATTGGATTCTAAGCACTTATTAATTAAAATAAGTGAAATTAGCATACTCTAACCTAATTAAAATGTGACATTTAGAAAGATTTACATGTGTAAGCATATAATTGGTCAAAAATGATCAATAGTACTATGACAAGTATCAGATTCTAGTTAGGGAGAAGTAATCATTATCTAGTTAGAGTAACTAAACTAGTCACTATTTAGTTACTTTCATTTAGTTAAATTCTAAATAACCTAGTTACATCCTAACCAAAGGCCATCATGAAATGGATAGAAACTACCTAAAAGCAAGATCTCTCATTGGCTTGCCTAATAAAACAAAATAGCTTAAGTAATGAACAAACCACTTAATTCCCCACTTGTCCCAAACCCCACAGCCAAGTTAAGTTAAAGAAAGAAAGAAAAGAAAAAAAAAAGAAGGAGAAGCAGCCATAGCTCACAGCCAAAGGGAAAGAAAAGAGGAAAAAAAGAGAAAGAAGGAGAAAGAGCAAGGAAATCAAGGTTTTAGCAACTTTCAAGAGGTAGAGACTCTAATCCATCCATTCTTCTCTTTAAATCCATAGTTTTCATGGTGGGTTGATTCTCTTGAATCTATAGAACTCTCTCTTTCTTGAGTTTTTAGCTTGGTTATGGATGATTGATGGAAAGATAAGCCATCTTTGTGAAGTTTGTAAGACTATTTTCAAGTGGGTGATGGTTTTCTTCAAGTAGCCATAGTTAGGGGTTTGATGGAGATTTCTTCTATGGTTTGATTTTGAAGATTATAGGTGATTATGAGTCTCATAAAGTGATTTAAGCTTATTTGAGTGCATGAAACATGTTGGAATTACTTAAAATCATGAATTTGGTGACTCTATAGCTCATGGCCATGTTAGGGTTCTTATGAAATATTTATGATTTTTTTGTTTTAATTTTTAGTTTTGATAAAAGATTATGATTTTAAGGTTTTTATGATGTGTAGTCATCTTAAGGAGTTTTACTATTTTTTATGAATTTTTGAGGTGATATGGATTGCTCATTGGTGCACGGTCTTGAGGGTT
Organism: Castanospermum australe; assembly: GCA_019955255.1. Taxonomy (NCBI): domain Eukaryota; kingdom Viridiplantae; phylum Streptophyta; class Magnoliopsida; order Fabales; family Fabaceae; genus Castanospermum; species Castanospermum australe. The sequence continues at coordinate 478,740 of NSJW01000150.1, forward strand.
TTAGGGAGTATGTTGTGTATGGTTTGAAGTTTTTGAGTTATTTGGAGTGTTTTGATGACAATCTAGGTAAAACTATTCTTAGATAATAAAATATGGCATTGTACTATCCTATGACACTGGTCAATTAGGGTTCTCATAGGTTTATAATTATTTAAATTGTTGTAAGTTAGAATTTATGATATTTAGGGAGGCTTAGATGCACTCCAATGAAATAGCAATTAAAAAAAATACATTATGCCATAGTTGCTAAGTTTGACTATATTGGTATTCTAGGGAGGAAAGTAGTGATTTAAGGTTGAATTGGTGTTCTAGGATTTCTCTAGTAGTTAGAAAGTGATTCTTACCTAGAATGTTAAAATAAAAACCCCAAAAAGCCTTATATAAAGCCCACAACTATATTAGGAGGAAAAGGTGTATTAGTAGTTTTATATGGAATATTAGGTTATGTTTATGCCAAAAATGTATTAAGTAGTGAACTTAAAATATATTTGAGATTTAGAGATTTAATATCATTGATAACACCATATGAAAGCATTGGGAATTTAGGTTTATATTTGAATTAATTACATGCTCACTTTAATGAAAGTGAAAGAAATAAGTTAAGCTTGGATGTGATCCTCTAGTAAAGAAAATGAATTTGAGGTGATCCAGAAATATTAGAAAAGAGTTTCTAATAAAATATCATGGAAAAAGTCCATAAGAAGTTCTACATGTGTCTAGGTCCACTTTGTGGATATGGTCCACCAAAGATGTTGATAGTTAAGTGAAATCCACTAGTGAGTGTGGAATGACTATTCTAGTTTAGGGGACACCCTATCCAAGGAAAATTCTCAACTGAGCCAATGGCCATTGAAATTGAAACAATTAAAGTTATAGAACCATGTAGGCAAAGAGTAATGAAAGAGAGGGTAAGCCCTAGTTCAAGCTTATTGAGCATGTAACTAAGAAAAGTTTAAGATTTGGCAAGTTGTCATTCATTATCTATACTTGAGATTATTGACTAACTATGAAATTGCATTTTTCTGTATGCTATACAACTGGAAATTCTATGAAACTTTGATTTCTATGTTTATATATAGTTTCTACTGAGAAATTATGTTTTTCACCCCTATGGATTATGGTGTTTCTAGAGCCTCTTGTAGATGACTGAAGATGAGAGTATTTGTGTTATTGGTGATAGATATAGAATTAGTATATTCCCTTGAGCAAGACCAGTTCGTTCTGGTGCAACGTGACGTGTAGGTGGTTTGTGTAGCACTAATATTGTTTTCTTTGTTTTAGTATGTAGTTATAATATGTTAACTTGAGATTTTCCTCCTGTATTGCCTTGTGAGGCCAAGCATATTTTGATGTAGATATGTATATAGTTTTGAAGGCATGTGAAAATCTAATATTAACATACTTTTGATGTAAAATTATAGATAAATGTATGACTGAATGTTTAAACGCTATTTAATGATAACGTATTAGTTTTACATTTGTTTCGCATATAGTTGAAATTTTTATATGCGATTATGTATGTAAGAATTAGAATTAAATGGATAATATAATTAAAATAAGCCTAGAAATTTTATGGGAATTTTAGACACATAATTACTTAAAAGAAATGAATTAATTGTATAATAAATATCACGTAATCAGAAAATTTTATATAATAGAAATGTTCATTTATTATGTGACTAATATTTTATGAATCATTATTAAATCCTAGATTTTTTGGCATGTGACCGAAAATTTTATTCTTTATAAATAATTAAATAATGACACGTAATTGCTTAAATAATATATTAAATGAATTAATAAATTCTATTATTAAATACTAGTCACGTAATCATAAATTAAATGAATAAATTAAATATAAATTAATTGATATTTTTTTTTACTTAATTTCTTTAACATGTAATACAATGTCTATACTAGGTAGGGTGTTACAACACTTTTGATGTAGAATGACCTAGCTCTAATGTTAAATATACATACGGTTCACATTATATGAGTTTGTGTGTGATGTTATCTTCAATAAACTCTAAAAAGGAATAACCAAAAGTGATGGTTATTATGACCATAAACTAGTTAAATATGTGTGGAAGCATGTTTGGAGGTATAAACTTAAGATAACATAAGCAACCAATAGCATAAAAACCAAGAAAAAGAAATGCTGCACTTGACCTTCTGGATGCCTAGGCGGTGACTGTCCAAAAGCTGGGTGCTTAAGCACCAGAGACTGGATGCTTAGATGCTAGCCAGTCTGAATCAGAGTGTGTTTTTGAACTCTGGGTGCTTGGACAATGGCAAACCAGTGCCTAGGTGGTGGCAAGGCAGAAAACTTGTGATTTTCTTTTCATAGTTTGAACTAACTTTGAGAATTTTAATTAGGTTTCAGTTAAGCTCAAATCAAGTTTAGTTCTAAGCCTATAGTGCTTAAATCAAGTAAAGGCTTAAGTAGATAATTAAGAATAAAGAAGTGTGAGTCCTATAGCTCCAGCCATATGAGATTATACTATAGGAGTTAGTAGTTAATCTTACTAATCAAAAGATAGAGTGCATGCTATATTGAATTGAATTAAGATAACATAGTTTTATCTCATAATCTACAGTAGTTACAATAATAATAAATGTGCTAAGTAAGAAGTTAAGTGATACCATACCTCTAAGTTAGGATGTTATAATCAGCTCTACATATACCATGTGAAGGCAACCTTACAGGAAAACATAGAAGACCACTTTAAAGATATTGAAATGGATTTATATACTAGAACATCTATAGTTTTATTGGACCACAAGCATAAAACTGTAACTTTTGCTACAAATATCATCAAATTCTCATAAGGTATGTCCATGTGGTGAAACTTGGATTCACTTGATTACTATTCTGGATGAACATTTATTCTAGCTTTGCATATGATATGATTGAACATTAGTTGATCTAGGTCCCAACTACCTGAGGATGGAAGGTTGTAAAGGGACTGAAAGCTAAAAAAAAAAAAACAAAACCAGTTCTATGCTTATAATATATGTTGTAAAAGATGCCTATTCTACTCTGTCACTTTACATTTGATAATTTATTCTAAAACTCAATGCTAGATGGAAGTAGCATCACAAAAGAATGTTGCAATAGTAGTAATTTGGTTGTGTCACTCTCATGTTACCATTGTAAACTAGCAGGAAAAGAAATAATCTAAAAATAAAGAGAATTTTGGGAGAAGGGGTTAAACAAATAAAAGAGAATTGTTAAAAGAACTTACTTCAAATTAACCACTTAATGGTATCATTGCATAGTGACTTGAAAGTGGCGTAGGGGTGGAAAGAAAAAAAGTATTTCTTTGTTTTTATTCAAAGTAATTATAAGAAATCCCCATAACAATAAAGAAACATTAAAAATACTAAAAAACAATATAGCATTGATTCGTATACTCATAAGAAAAACCACAAAAAAAAGCACTTCATTATGATTCATAGTTAAAATGATTAATGGAGCATATTTTTCACCTTATTTCTTGACAATCATTATGCCTAAACCTGATATTCCCAAAGGTTAGTCTAAACCTCCTGAGCTCCTTATGAAAGTTAATGTGGATGGAACTGTGTTGGAGGCAGATAATTCTTTATTGACATTGTAATTCGAGATACCAATGACAAGCTTTTGGCTAGAAAATTACTCAAAATGAAAGGGAATGGAGATGCACATCTTGAAGAGTTGATAGCTGCTAGGAAAGGTCTTCTTTTTGCTTGGGAGTTGGGATTCAAGGGTATAGTTATTGAAGGAGATGGGAAATGTAACATCCTACCTAGAATAGGTATTGTGTTATGTGTTAAAAATTAATTATTAAATTTAATTAAGTTAAATTAATGTTGAATTTTGTTTAAATTTATTATAAATAAGATTATGGGTTTATTATGTGAATAAATTTTTAAATTAATTTAATACATTATTTTAGTGATTACGTGTCTACATTAAATTCTTTCTAAAGAAATAAAATATCAATCATATGTCAAAAAATTCAGAATTTAATTCTGAGTCACAAAATACTACTCACGAAATAAAATATGACCTCAACATGTAAATATATCTAATTACGTGTAATCTACTACAAAGAAAACTTATTGGATTTAAGCTCTTAGGTGACATTTCTCCATTAAATAAATTTTTAAAATTCTCTACATGTAGCCATATTCTACAACAACCATTTACGTCATAAACAAAGAACTGTACACTATTGTACATACATAAGATTTCTAAACTGTATACATGATTACACATTACTGTACCTTTAAAAGACTTCTAACTTAGCACTTTTGCCTACACTTCATCTTATATACATATGTACATCAAAAAGACTACTGGCCTCACTTGACCATGTAGGAAAAGAAAACCAGGGTCAATACATTCCAAGCTAATTCTCCCTAAATTATTAATAACTACTACTCGAAGTAGCCAAAATAAACTGGTTCCCCTAAAAGGAGACATCTAGCTAGTGTCGATGAACAGATAAATGTATATTCTCATCGTTAATCAGCTGCAGAAGGCTCTGAAAATACCACAGTTTATAAAGGTGAGAAATAAATTCTCAGTAAGTACTCAAGTAATAAAAATATAAAAGAATATAATTTTCATAGCATTTCTAGCTATAATAGATACAGAAAACACAGTTCCATTGTTAGTCAAATATGCATAACAGTTAACCTTTACCATTTCATGAAACTTTACTCTATGTTACATGCTTACTAAACTTAAATTAGGGCTTAACCCCTTTAAATTTCTTTTTTTACCTACATGGTCCAAACTTTAACTGGTTGAGAATTCTTCCTTAGCAGAGGGTGTCCCCTAAAACTAGAGTGGTTATTCCACTTGTGCACTGGTAGATTCCACTTCACTATCCACACTTTTTGTGGACCTGTACATAAAATGGACCTAGATACATGTAGGACTTCTCATGAACTTCTTTTGTGACATTTTATTAGAAATTCTTTTCTAATCATTATGGACCACCTCAAATTCATTTTCTTTCTGTAGAGGATCACATCCAAGCTTAGCTCATTCTTTCTCTTTAATTAAAGTAACCATGTAACATATTTAGAGAGAATTTTTTAAGGCACTAACATCTCAAAGAGACATTATACAAGAGAATACATCTCTAAATCACCATAATTTTACTATTTAACATCTTTGTCATATCCTTAAACTCATGATCACCTCAAGAATACATGACTTTGTAACCTTGACTACTCAGAACCGTTCAAGGCCGTGGGTGAGACTTGGTTGCTTATAATTTGAAAAGTTATCTATTCTAACTCCATATACACTCAAGTTAGTTTAATTCACTAGAAATTCATTCAAACTCCATATCAAGCCCTATCGTTTCTCATTAATTCTAACATAGGTATAACTTAGTGAAATGTTCACTAGGGTCTCAAACTCCATTTTTGTAACAAAACACTTACTCTTCTTTTCATAAAACACTCTAAAGTGACTACTTAGAACCTAAACCATATGACTTTCACTAGAAATCTCTACATGACCAAAGCCTAGTGAAACATAAATATCACTCATAGATTATTCATTCTCAAGTTAACACTACATCATGAAACCACACCCTAAAATCATCAACCTTCCATTACCTACTAAAGGAATTATATCCAAATAACTTGTTCATCCAAACTCCCAAAAATTCATACATATGGCCGTCAGCCACACACACATAAACACATAGATTCATAGATTTTCATTCCAACAAGTAAGAAATGTCCATAAAAATAAATATACCATAATTTCAATAAAAATACACATTAACAATAAAAATCAACAAAAACACCCCCTAGAACCCTAGTATGGTTGTGATTTTAAGTGATTTTCACCATGTTTCATGAATAACAATGATTTCAAAACACCTAATCGAGCTCTTACCCATACAAAAATCTCAAAATCACAACCTAGCAAGATTTTAATCCAAGAACCCTAATTGTCAACTTGGGAAACTTGACCTCCCACTTGAAACTAGGTTTAGAATCTTAACCTAAATTGTTCTCTATACTGTAAACCATCTATAATCACTCCACAAATTCTAGAGAGAGAAAGTAGCATAGTTTTAAGTCATTAACCACCATGAAACTATGGTTTGAAAGGAAAAAAGTTAGGTTTGAGTTCCCTACCTCTTGAAGTTGAAGCTTAGGGAGGGTCCTGACTTGTTTTCCTTCTTTCCTTCTCTTTCTCTCCTTCTCTTCTTCCCTCTCCTCCACCCAGCCGTAAGCTCCTCTCTCTCTTTCTCCTTCTCTTTTTTTTTCTTTTCTTTTCTTTCCTCCTTTTCTTGACTTGGCCGAGAAGTTAGGATAGGGAGCGGATTTGTGAATTTTTTTTACTAGTTTTAAATTGTATTTGTCTTGTTAGGCAACCAATAGGAAGGCTTGCTTTTGGTCATGTTAATCTCTTTAATCATAGTTTTTTATTAGTTAGTAAGTAAGTTAGTTAGATGGAAGCTAAATGAGAAGAATTAAATAATAACAGACTTAATTACTCTAGTCTAACAGTGACTATTTTTCTTATCTAATTAAAATGGGGCACTCATCTTAATATTATTGGTCATTTTATGCCAATTATATTTTTATTTATGTAAATCTTTTTAAATATAAATTTTTGACTAGGTTAAAGTGTGATAATTTCAACTATTTTAATTTATAAATGCTTAGAAAATCATTAATAATATATAAAATAAACTTGGCTAATTTTTACGTTTAAATATTTTATAGGATAAAAATGCCCTCATGTGAAATCCTATAATTACTAAATTGCCACAATGTGGTTTTCACTATTCCTTCGAGTATTTCAACTATTTCTAATTTTTCTTAAGTAATTTTTAATGTTCTTTTTAATTTAAATGCTGAAATAAAAATATTAAAAATCAAGTAAAATATTTACTAATGATAAATAATAAAATAAATAAAATTACTTTAAAAAGTATAAAATATATTTTCACTTAAATGGGAATGTTACAGTAAAAACATGTATTTAGCAATTAAAGGTGGTGATCTTGATTTTCATATAGTGGTTTAGTTTTACTAGACATTTTCTTATATGTTTCCTGGTTTGATAAATTTCATTACGTGTATGCACCCAGACACTATAATAAGGAAGTGGATATACCAACCAATTTAGTTAAGACTTCTAATAGCTCCCATTGGATAGAGGTCCACCTTTATATAGTTTGGATGACTTAGCTTTTAATGCTTATTTGGAATAAACTTCACTTTCAAATTAAAAGAAAAAATTTCTCCTTCTAGCCTGACAATGCCAGTATAAACATCATATTTTATCTCAGTCAATATAAAATTTCCAAAAATAATAATAAAAAAAATGACAAAAAGAAAAAAAAATACAATAATAAATTAAAAATTTTAAGTGAAGCTTTTGGACCAACCCAAATGATTCAAGTCTATTAACCCAATTGCTAGGCTCAAAACTCAGTACCAAAGAGGCCTATAACCTAGTACTCAAAAAGCTCGAAACCCAGTACTGAGAGATCTAAGATCCAGCTCAAGAAAAACCAAAAAACCAATCACCCAAAATCGAAGACCAAGCACCCTAAAACAATAAAAAAGGAGAGATGATAAACTTGCCTCGAACTGGTCAGTTGGACTAGAAAACTAGTGTATCGGCAAACAAGCCCGTTCAAGTTGCTTATTCAATTTGAATTGCAATCAAATCGGTTTGGAACAGTCGACCTGATCGACTTTTTCAAAAGACCAAAGATTTGGCGAATAATATAGACCCAACAGGGTCAATTGAATTTTTATTAAAAAAAGCAATGAAACAATGATGTTTCATAACAAGTCTGAAATTTCATACTTGTATCTACTTCAAGCATCAGGTCTCACAGCCAACGCAGTCAGAACAAAGGAAACCTTCAATCTTGCACATCTTCAGAACAGTTTCTGTTAAGATCCCAAACACAGGTGCAGTTGTCGGATAGATTCTGGCCAATTCCAAGGTGCAACTAGCCAAAGCAGTAGCGTAAGGTGCAAACCAACCCTTTCATCTAGAGTAGCGGTGGGAATGATCAGCCAGAGCAACAAGAGTAGCTTTCATCCTTGTTTCGGCAAGAGTTCAAGCTTGGGTCCTTTTTCTGGCCAGTTCATTCCTCATTCTCATTTGTAGAAGCCCGTCATTCTTAGGTAAGTTACGAAGCAATTTCTCACAAAACCTTATCCCCAATTGCTTCCCAAAAGTATATTTGGTTAGGAGTTCCAATTAGACTTAGAAAGCATAATTAAATTAAATAATAATGAACTTTGATGATGAAAGGAGATCCAAATTTGACTCCTTGGGAATTAAATTGTTATGTATTGTATGGATATTTGTGAGTTGTTTTGTATTGTATTTACTAGCCAATTTAGTTAGGACCTCTACTAGTTCCTATTGGATAAAGGATCCCCTTTATGTAGTTTGGATGACTTAGCTTTTGATGCTTATTTTGAATAACCTTCACTTTTAGATTAAAAAAAATTCTCCTTCTAGCCTGACAATGCTGGTGTAAACATTATTTTTGATCTCGATCAATATAAAATTTTTAAAAATAAAAATAATAAATGATAAAAAGCAATAAAGGATTATAATAAATTAAAATTTTAAATGAACCTTTTGGACTAACCCTAATGATTCAAATCTATTAACCTAATTGCTAGGCACAAAACTCAGTACCCAAAAGGCCCATAACCTAGTACTCAAAAGGCTCAAAATCCGGTGCTTAAAGAGATCCAAGATAAAAAAAACCCAAAAAACCTATCTCTCAAAATCCAAGACCTAGCACCCTAAAACAACAAAAAAAAGAGAGAGGATAAACTCGGCTTGTTTCAGTCGGTTGGATTGGAAAACTGGTAAACTAGTGAACCAATCAACAAGACAGTTCAAGTCACTTATTTGATCCGAATTGCAATCGAACTGATTTGGACCGGTTTACCTGACTGACTTTTTCAAAAGACCAGAGATTCAATGAGTAACAAAGACCCGACTGGGTCAGTTGAATTTTTTTAAAAAACCAAACAGTGAACGATGACGTTTCATCACATGTATGAAATTTCATACTTGTATCTCCTTCAGGCTTCAGGTCTTGCAGCCAATGTAGTCAGAACAGGGGGAACCTTCAAGCCTGCGCATCCGTAAACTAGTTTTTTTTAAGATCCCAAACGCAGGCAAGCGTAGTTGACAGCCATATTCTGGCTCGTTCCAAGGCACAACTAGCCAAAGTAGCAGCATAAGGTGCAGACCAGGCCTTCTATCTAGAGCAATGACAGGGATGATCCACGAAAGCAGGAGGAGTAGCTTCCATCCCCATTCTAGCCAGAGTTTGAGCTTGGGTCTTTTTTCTGACTAAGTCATTCCCTATTCCCATCTGTAGAAGTCTGTCATTCTCAGGTACCTTGCAAAGAAATTTCTCACAAAACCCTAACCCCAATTGCTTCCTAAATACATACTTACTTAGGAGTTCAAGTTAGACTTAGAGAGTGTAATTAAATTAAATAATATCGAACATTGATGATGAAATAAGATCCAAATTTGACACAAATTTGACTTCTTGGGAATAATTTTGTTATGAATTGTATGGATATTTGAGAGTTGTTTTGTAGTGTATGTACTAGCCTATTTAGTTAGGACCTCTAATACTTCGTATTGGATAGATGATTCCTTTTATGTAATTTGAAAGACTTGGCTTTTGAAGCTTATTTTTAATAAACTTCACTTTCAGATTAAAAAAAAAAATTCTCTTTTTACCTTGATAATGTTAGTTTAATCATTGTATTTTAGCTTGGTCAATATAAAATTTTAATAATAATAATAATATAAATGATAAAAAATAAAAAAAATATTATAATAAATAAAAAATTTTAAATGAACCTTTTGGACTAACCCTAATGATTCAAGTTTATTAGCCCAATTGCTAGGCCCAAACCCAGTTTTTGAGAGATCTAAGATCCAGTAGGAAAAAAAACTAAAAAACTTGTTGCCCAAAATCTTAGACCTAACACCGTAAAACAACAAAAAAGGAGAGAGGATAAACTTGACTTGAATCGGCTAGTTGGACTAGAAAACTAGTAAACTAGTGAATTGGTTAGCAAGCTTGTTCAAGTCACTTATTCAATCCAAAATGCAATGGAACAAGTTTGGACCGGTTGACTTGGCCGAGTCTTTAAAAAGACCATTGATTCAACGAGTGACATAGACCCTGTTAGGTCAGTTGAATTTTTTTTTAAAGCAATGTAACAACGACGTTTTGTAACAAGTCTAGAATTTCATACTTGTATCTCCTTCAAGCTTCAAGTCTCACAGCCAACGCAATCAGAACAAAGGGAGCCTTCAAGCCCGCGCTTTCCTATACCAGCTTTCGTTAATATCCCAAACGCATGCGCAGTTGCCAATTAGATTATGGCCAGTTCCAAGGCACAACCGACCAAAGCAACAACCTAAGGTGTAGACTAGGCCTTTCGCCCAAAGCAGTGACAGGGACGATCGGCCAAAGCAGGATGAGTAGCTTCTATTCCCATTTCAACAAGAGTTCGAGCTTGGGTCCTTTGTCCAGCCAACTTAGTCCCTATTCCCATCTGTAGAAGCCCGTCATTCTTAGGTAAGCTAGGAAGCAATTTCTCACAAAACCCCATCCCCTATTACTACCCAAATGCATACTTAGTTAGGAGTTCTAGTTAAACTTAGAAAGTAGAATTAAATTAAATAATAGTGAACTTTGATAATGAAATGTGATCCAAATTTAGTAGAAATTTGACTACTTGGGAATAAATTTGTTATGTATTCTATGGATTTTTGTGAGTTGTTATGTATTATATACACAAACAAATTTAGTTAGGACCTCTAATAGGTCTTGTTGGATAGGAGGATCCCCTTTATGTAGTTTGGATGCCTTAGCTTCTGATACTTTTTTTGAATAAACTTCACTTTCAGATTTTTTTTTAAAAAGTTCCCTTTTTAGTCTACAATGCCGGTGTAAACATATTTTTTTCTCAATCAATATAAAATTTTCAAAAATAATAATAACAATAAAAATGATAAGAAGCAAAAAAAATATTTTAATATATTAAAAATTTTAAATGAACCTTTTGAACCAACCCTAATGATTCAAGTCTATTAACCCAATTGCTAGGTATAAAACTCAGTATGCAAAAGGCCCATAACCTAGTACTCAAAATGCTTGAAATCCAATACTCAAAGAGATGCAAGATCTAGCATAAAAAAAAAAAACAAAAAAACCCGTTGCCCAAAATCTAAGACCCACCACCCTAAAACAACAAAAAAAAGATAGAGGATAAATTCGTATTGAATCAATTGATTGGACTAGTAAATTGATAAACTAGTGAACCGGCAAACAAGCTAGTTCAAGTCACTTATTCGATCCAAATTGCAATTGAATCGGTTTACACTGGTCGACTAGATTGACTTTTTCAAAAGATTGGAGATTCAACGAGTAACATAGACTGGACTGGGTTAGTTGAATTTTTTTTTTTAAAAAAAATAGTGAAACAACAATGTTTCATAACAAGTCTGAAATTTCAGACTTGTATTTTCTTCAAGCTTCAGGTCTCACAACCAATGCAATCAAAATAGGGAACCTTTAAAGTCACACATCCCCAAACTAGTTTCCATTAAGATCTCAAATACAGGCGTAGTTGCCGGCCAGATTCTAGCTAGTTCCAAGGCGTAATCGGCTAGAGCAGTAGTGTAAGGTGCAGACCAGGCCTTCCATCCATAGCAATGGTAAGGATAAAAAGGAGGAAGAAGGGGAAAAGAGAAGACGAATGTTCTAAATGGGGGAGGAGCATCGACAACATTGAGAGTGTAGGGAGAGGTTTCTGGTCAACACACATAAAAAGGGATTGGCTAATGGCTTCTTTAATACTTTATTTATTTACATTAACTTTAAAATATAAATGTAAGTAAGGAAATATCCCCCATTTAGATTCAAGTAAAATATTAGAAAAATCAAAATCTTTAAGAATAAAAAGTCAAAACTTATGTTCTAGTTCAAATTTACGAAAATTTTGATTCTCTAAACTTTTGGCCTTCAAAACGAATGGGTTAAAGGCTCCTAAAAGTTCATTAAAAATTACTCTTCAATTCTATAACATCTAAGGATCAATTACTGAGAATTTTAGTTTCAATAAAATATATATTTTATATAGTTATCTAGATAAATGCCTATTCCAAACTTAAAAAATTTTCTGGTCCCGAAATGACAGAGTCACTAATTATATCTAAAGGGCTTTGAATATATTTTAACAGGATGAATCATTTGAGTGAAACTTATAACCAAAATAAAGTGGCTCACAAGGTCAATCCTAAGAGCTCAAGCAACACATTAACCACTTGCCATACTAAATTAACCACTTATTTGCACATCGTTAACCACCTGCTTTACACTTTCAACATATTAACCATTTGCAACACTAAATTAATCACTTATTTGTACATTATTAACTACTTGTGCTGCACCTTCAACATGATGCCTTTTGAAATATGATGGGGTTATTACACATTACCTAAAAGGTACAAACCTAAAAGGAGACTAAGGTCCTCCAAGAGGTAGAATCCTAAAATGAGATAAACATTACTTAAGTGGTATCAACTCAAAAGAAGATTAAGGTCTTTTAAGAAGTAGTAAAGCTGAAAGACGATACTAAAGTCCTCTAAGAAGAGACCGATATACTCACAACGAGATCTACATCTAACCAATATAGTTGCAACTACTACACTAGGCACATTGTGTACTGATATATGACTGTGATTAACTCAATCTCGACGTCAAACTTACCCAATCATGGTTGATCTTAATCCTGTGCCCTACCAATCCTGATGACGGTTGATCTTCATTCCATCCCAACGTCGAAAGATAAAATAAATACCTAAGACCAACTAGGATTTAATTTTGACTAAGGCCGTCAAGCATGACACAGTGTGCCAGCATCCATTGAATTAAGTTACAACATATGCATCTTAGCATTTGACATGCTCAATACCTCGACTCGCCAAATACCAAGTTAGGGGACAAGTGTACTGTATGAATATTTTAGGCCCAATTGGCTAGCCCAATTATGTGGCCCAACATATAAAAAGACTCCAACAAAATTTATCCTTATCAGCAATAATAACTATCAAAGGTTGTTCTCATCAAATATGATCTACTAGAAGATCTATTTACAATAGCAGGTTAACAACTACAATTAAGGGACTCTCCCTAACCTATAAGTGGGGGCTAGGACTTCCACATCAAATATGAGTTTGAATTCCACTAGAAGACCTCTTTATTAGACAATGACATCTTCTACAATCAGGTTCCAGAAAACAAGACCCCTAGGCCACTTCGTGTCACCTTGAACTAGGTAACAGGATAACAATTACCAAAAGTTATAATGTGAAACTCCACAATGAGTTCTCAACAACAAAACCCCTCGAGCTGCTTTGCACTGCCTTGAGTAGGGTAACAAGATAAGAATTCTCAAAAATTACAATGTGAAACTCGATGATAACAAAACCCCTAGTCACTTCGCCCCACCTTAAGCTAAGCGGCCACCTTTAGCTGGGTAATGGGATAAGAATTCCCAAAAAGAAACCCCACGATAGGTTCCCAACAACAAAACCCTCAAGTCACTTTTGTAATGATACCCAAAAAAAATGAAAAAAAAAAGGATAAGCTTTAAAGAAAAGAAGAAGAGGAAGAGAAAGAGAAGGATTGTGATAAGTATTACAAAAAAAAAAAAGGAGAGAGAGAGATAGAGTTTAAGTCTCACAATTGAGAAAGAAGTCTAATGTTATTCTAAGCCCCACATCGAAAAAATAGTAAACCATTTCCCCTTAAGCATGGTTATATATAGACCTTAAGGTAGAGAAGTTTAATTGTCTTTCATCTTTAGGCTCTTGGTAAAAGAGCAAGGGGTTCTAGTAGTAAATTTTGAGAACAGTATCTGACATTGATTTAGAGTTTTTGCTATTATAGCTTAAGCTAGGTGAGTGACTATTTTTTGTAATGGCATTTTTTTATTTATGTTTTTCATTGGGCAATTTTGGGTAGTAAATTTAGGCTTTGGCATATAAAATTATTTATGGTTTAGGAATTAAATTGGGTAATATATTGCCTATGATTGATACAAGAATTTTTAGTATTTTTATGGATATAGAACAATACAGGAAACCTCCAGTTTACTAAAGCGAATGATGTAACATTCTCAAAAATATATTTCTATTACTTTGAGTTTTGTGTGATTATATGGTGAAGTTCATCTTAAATTTTTAGAAAGAATCCAGGCTATATAATATAAGTTAATTAGGGTAATGAAAACATATTAAGATTTAATAGGGTTATTAGCTAATAGGTCTTGGAATTAGGTTTTAACTCAAATTCAAATTTAATTACATGATCAAAAGACTAAAACCTCAAAATTATAATTAAACCCTAATAACTCTACAAGTTAAAAGTAAGAAACTAAGGAGTTGACTTTTTAAGTGAATGAACACGTGAAAACAAGGAGAAAGACACCTAGGTAAGACAAGTATGTGCTTTAATTAGCAAGATGACAAACAAATCTTCTTGCAAAAGAGTAGAAGCTTCACGTGAGAAAGAGAAAGAGAAAAAGAAAAGACATGGGTAACTTCTAGGAAAGTCATCAAAGGAATCTTCCCTTGACTACTTAATCACCAAGTTAAACAATTAGTGAATAAGAAAAGGAAACCTACGAAGCATACAATAAAAAAGGACATGTGAGATTTTTCTAGAAAGAAAAATAATCTAGTTAGAAACTAAAGAAAAATTAAAAAGAAGACTAAGTCAACCCTAAATAAACTTAGTCAACTTCAAGTCAATCTAGAAACATTAGTCAAAAAGTAAGTCAACTAAGTCAATTCTAAGTCAATTAGAAATATCTAATTTATTATAAGACAAAAAAAAGAAAACACAAAAAGAATTAAAAAGAAGAAAGAAACTTTATAGTCAAAAGTAGTCATAAAAGCTTTGAATAAATTAATACCTAAGAAGTTAAAAGCACAGGACAAAAAAGGAATATTTTTTTATGCCATGTGAAACTTAACCACTAAGGAGAGAACAAAATAGCTAACCTTTCCATATTTAAAATAAACTATAAGTACCTTAAACAAAAGATAGTCAAACATAATAACAAGAACTAAAGCTCACAGCCAAGAATAATAAAAACATGTGATCTTACTCTTCAAGAAAAGAAAATAGAATCATTAGAATATTTCTTTTAAGTACACGACTAAGGCATTTAATGCTCATGATAGTCAAAAAGTTAGAAGCTATTGTCAAGAAGAAAAGTCCAAATCTAAAGCATGAGATTCTATCACATGATCAAATGTTAGAAGAAACAAGGAAAAGCGAAGAAAACTAAAAGAGAACGAAGGAGTTTCTGAAAAGTAAAGTGGCCCTTAGTCAAAAAGTAGCAATCAAAGCTACTTGGAAAGAATAAAGAGAATAATCATAACCTAGGAACTAAGATGCACGGCCAAGGATTGTCTCCTCATACTAGGACATTTGAACTTAATTATTAAGGAAAGAATAAAGCTACAAGGAATTAAAAGATTCAAACTCACGGCTACCTATGACAAGACAACAAAGTGTCCAAGAACATTCTATGTAATCATTAGTTTGAAAAACTACCTAGTCTCTTAACCCTATAAGTAACTATTAAAGAAATTCTTTTAAATCATGCACGGCCAAGTACATGAAGAAAGAAAAGAAAAAAATAAACTAACAAATAGAAAAGGTACATCAAAAAGTAATTGATAAAGTATCTATCTAACTAATCACATGGTCAAAGAATCAAACGAAGAAGCTGACTCTCACGGCTATCAACTCAAGACAACTTAACCATTAAGGGATAGAATCCCTAAAGACATATACGGTTAAAAAGCCTAGAGAATAACCACAAGAAGATAGGAAAACAAGGTACTAAGGAATCATTTCATGCATAAAAGTCAAGAAGGAATTAATAGAAAGATAATTTTATACACAAGTGAGAAGAAAAGATCATGCAATTCATGGCTAGACTTGTATAAGCAACCTCAAATCATAATGAGTAAAGCCATGTGGCATCTCCCTAGTTAAAGCATTCAATGGGTCTATGACTTTTAGAGGAAGAAGAAACTTGCATGCACAGCTAATAGTGACCCAAGTGCAAACTAGATAAGTAGACTAACCTAAAACCCAAGAGCATCTAGCCTAGCTAGACTCTTAACATTCAAAAGATAAGAATCTTAGAGAAGAAGAAGTGCACGGCCAAAGTACATGGCATTTATGACACCATGTGACCTTGGACACATGCACTTGAAGTCACACACAGCACACACACCTCTCACACGACACTCACCCTATAAATACCTCACCCCATGCACTCCATACACACACATACACTTGAGACTAGCAAAGTCTTTCATTAGGGCCGTGAACCATCAAGAGATCAAAACCACTTCACTCAAAAATCATGTAGGGAGTGATAACACTTCTCTTCCCTACTCTTATTTAATATTTGTTCTTATTTTTGATTAAATATGTTATTCTTTAATGGTGGTTCATTTTATTTATTATTATATTTCAATTTTTGAATGAAAGATTATGAACCATGGATGATAAATATTTGACATGATTATGCCTATTATTAATAAGTTTTGAGATATGATCCTTATGGGGAGTGATCTCACTAAAGCTTGGATATGATCCTCGATAAGGAGGTGATCTCACATGATTAAGGTCACTTTGTGATAAGGTCACATTAGTGACAATGGCGAGAGGACGCCTTTGCAAGCAGAAAGAGCTCTATTCCTATGTTTGAGAGTTATGTTATGATTTTTATGAAATAATTGATAACAAGACATAACAAGATCAAGAAAGCATGTTGAATGAGAGTTTATATTTAAAGAGAAGTTATTTTCTATATGATTATACAACTGAAAACATTATAGTTTAAAATTAAATGTTATCTCTCTCTATTAAAATTTTATCTCACTCCTATTTACTAAAGTTTTTAGATTTTAGCCAAGATGTCATACCTTCAAAACATTATTGAGATTCAGTATTTTTGTGTTGACATACCCTTAGTTAGTGCGGTCAAAGCAATCCATAACATAAGGATTGTTTAAAACGACAACCAAGACCTCCACGAAGGATAAATATGTTAGGGTGTTTGTAATCAACTATGTAGTGGTCACTTTTAAGGGAATTTATGTAAAATATCTTAAATAAATTTTCATTTAATTTTGCTTGTAAAATAGATGTTAAGTGACCCAAAATGTAACACTAAGTCTTGGTTACAATTAAATAAAAATTCGGCTTGTATGATTAAGATTCTAGTTAATATTCACCACATCTAGCTATGTTTTAATTTCTTTCAAGTTATGTTAATCGTATGATCAATATAGAAATAAGCTTATATTTGAGAATTAACCCCTTAAGGAATCAAGTTAATTTGTGACACCTTACTTATGAGTTAGGTATTACAAATTGTTGAAGGAAGACCCAATTGGATATTTATATTACTGTGAGTGTTTTCTATCTGTTATATATCTATCTGAAATTTCTTTTGAAAATTTTGAAATAGATATTTATTACCGAATTTTGATTATAGTAGAGCCTTAAAGATTCCTGGGACAAGCAAAGTTTTGAAAAGCTCTTATTTGATTTGTGAACGCAGTTATGATAAATCGTTCATTGAACTGAAAATTTTTGCTATCATGAAAAGTATTGATTTTTTTTTTTGGATTGTCAAGTGTTTGGACTTATATCAAAATGGTTTTGGACCATTAAATTGAAAATGTTTGCAATTATGAAAAATATTGGTTTTTTATATTTATTATATGTATGAACTTTATATTAACAATAGTTTTGCACTATTAAAGGATAATGATATGGAATATATTATGTATATGGAAAGAAATTTGAAATTAGTTAAACTTGAGTTTTCTAATGTTAGAAATCTTTTTTCTTAAATTAAGTTTATTTTTATAAATTTAATATTATTTCTTTTCATAAGAAAATTTATTTTTTTAAATAGATATTACCAGAATTTCTTTGAAATTAATTTCTTTTGAAGTAATCCATGTCAGAATACTATATCTAATAGTAGTAAATGTTAGCTTTTATGCATCTAAGATTAGACTCTGCAAAGAAGATGTTAACTCTATGTTAAGTTAATACACATGGGTTGGTTATGAATTTGGAGTGTGATGCTCATTAGTTCAAGCTTTGAGCTTTATAGATTTAGAGCATGATGCTTATTAGTACAAGTCTTGGACTTGTCAAATTAGTTAGCTTATTCCATAAGCTGTGTGCTCGGATTGTTCTGATTTTGCCTAGTGAATTCTCCCATATCGATTATGTTTTAACATATTACTTCAGATTTTAATATATTGAAAATATTAGTCTGTTGACTTATTATTTTGTGAAATCTTTCATGATAGTAATTATTGTGACCACATCTTTGAACTGTTTTACTTCAGAAAGTAGTATTTTTAATATATTTGTTATTTATTAATTCTTAATTAGTTTTCTTTATATGTACACTTTTAGTAATTATTATTTTATATTTATTTTTATATAGAAAAACTCGTGCCCCACTTGACCTGTTTCTAGTATAGTAGATATTGACTGCTTACTGAGTTACAAACTCTCCCAAATTACATGTTTTTTAGATACAGGTAATGAGACTGTTTTTGGTTTCACTCATTTGGTTTGGTCAAGGGAGTCTTCAGCTATTCTTGTGAGCTTGACACATTGTTCGTGCGGGCAAGTTTTGATATTTATTTTAGTTTATTTTTTATTTTAAATTTGGATGCCTTATAGGCTGACTCTTAGATGTGTTCCATTATTTCTATAAGTATGATCCATGTCAATTAGAGATTGAATTTACAATATTTGTTTTGTGTGAATTATTGGTTATTAGAATTCACTTATCTGATATTTTGTAAATCTGAGTTTATAAAGTATAAGTTTTTAGAATAAAATATTTCTAAGGCCCTGTAGTGGTTATTTTGAATTGTAAGTTCAGAGTTATAGTTTGAGGCTTGTGTAGTTTGTGTAAGCTTATAGTAAGCCCTTGTCATATACTGGTCACAAAGCCTCAGTTTAGGTCATGATAGCTTTGTGCCGCCTTACGTAGGATAGGGGGATAAGTATTCCCCAAAAATTACTTTAGAGAAAAGGGACTTTGGTTCTAGTACCTAATGACTACACAACCACATATAATGGTGAAAGGGACATTGGTCACCACATTGCAAGCACGCACTAAGTTGGAAATTATATATGCACTTAAGTCAAGCATGCAAATAAGAGCTCAAAAATACAACTGTTATGTAAAACGAGATAATTTAAGCATCTCAGGTAGCTAACGCGAGAAACGTCCACTAGATAGTAACTACCTAAGTATCTACCTCAGAAAGAAAGAAAGGAGACATACTCCAATCCCACTTAGATGAAATTAATCACCAACCTACCATGCACCTCAAAAGCTGAGACCCTAATAAAAGAACTCGATACCTTATTACAAAAATAAACCACTGTTAATGACTATAAGTGTACAGATCGTACAAGTAGTATAATAAGATATCATTTCCTCAAGGATCGGGATTGAGAACTGAACTAAGGTAATTTTAATTATCTAGACTAACAAAGCAATTTGAGAAAAACTAAATAATTAACCAAAATTTGAAGTAAGAACTAAAAGCTAATGAATTGAATTCGCTGAATCAAGACTCTAGGATTCAGGTTTTACTCAATCAAATAATTGCAATTATCATTAACACTTTCTTAGTTAAGGCTAATATTGCTTATAAAGGTGAATTGTCCTAAGGTATTTCATGTTCTCTTTTAAGCAATAAGAAAGTGCTTTAAATAAATTAATTTTGCTCTCGTGACCATTAACTTAATCAAAACTCATTAAGTTCTTTGATAATTCATTAGCTCTTAAAGGATCAAGTCTATTTCTAGCACTCAACTCCTAAGTTCAATAATTAGAGTTCTAACATTTGGTTTCATTTTTCAATCCTTCATTCAAATGTCTTGAATCATGTAAACATGGGATCCTACATGCAATAGGCATTAAGATTGCTAACAATTGAATTAAAAGCAAATATCTTCCATTAACTAAGAAAAGAATCAAATCAAGTCATATAACTGATGAGTTACTACCCTAATCCTAGAAGTTAGGGGATTAGCCTCTTATGGTTGTAAAGCAATCCATGAAATACAAGAAAGCAGAGAACAACGTAGAACAAATTCAACTAAAAAAATAAAAGAGAAGAAGAAACTAAGCGAATAAGGGTATTGAATCTCCTTTGTTGTTTTTCAATCCTTATAGTCGCTCTACTTCTTGGCTCGCTGCATTCAATTCTCCAAAAATCTATATTCTCCCTTTTCATCTCCTAAGTCTACATGTCCTTCGAGGCCTCCAATTTGTTTTATTCGGGTTCTCTTACTTTTGACCCCATTTAGGCTTGATTAAACTCTTTTTTAAGCTCAAATTCCAAAACCTTTGAAATTATACCTAAAACATAAAGGAAAATTAAAATAATAAAATCTAAACAAACCTAATAAAAAATATATAAAAATCCAAATAAATCAAATATAAATGTGTGCAAATTTGTAATACATTAGCCACGAACTTGGGGGCAATGTTTGATACAATTATCACTGGGCCTCATTAAAAGGATAGTGATAACAACCATGCTAACATAGCTCTAATAACTATCTTAGTTGTAAATGATAATTCAAAAAGTCCTAAAAGGATTAAGATAAATACAAATACAAGCCTCACAAAGAGGGCTTATCATTATCTTGAAAGAATCCTTTTCCAAATCAATTAGGCTACTTTCATATACAAAGGGATCTACCCCTCAGGTAAATATACCTATAATATATACATGCAAATTGGTACCACCTCTGACTTGAGTATCGAAGTACCTTTTACAGATATACTCCCCTACCTTGGACCATGAAGTAGGCAGCAGATTATCATACACCTTAAGTAGATTTTAAGTGTTCCTAAATCCTTAAATCTAGTCCAAAAAGAATTGGAATTCAAAATTGAAAAGTGAAAAGCAAATTTTTTTTTTATCATTTAAATCAACATCTATTGATATTTTAAAATATATTTAATTGGGTAAAAGTATACTTTTCGTCCCTTAATTTTGCTCTTTGTTTTATTTTTATCGCATAACTATATTTTGTTTATTTTAGTTCTAAGCCATTATAAAACTCCCCAAATTTGTCCCAACTACTAACATCGTTGAAAACATTAATAGAATTTGCTAACATGACATTCAATGTAGATATAAGAGTACAATTGGCATGTCTATTTAGGATTTTTGTTCCTTTTTAGAATTAGTAGGTAGGATGAATTTTGTGTGTTTGGGAAAGATTTGAGACAAATATTAAATACTATAATTGTGAGACAAAAATGAAACCTCAAGTAAAGTTATGGGATGAAAAGTAAAAAATTTTTTATAATGAATTTTATCCATAATTTCTTTTTAAATTTTTATAATTTTGCATTGAAAGATATTATATTTTTCATATAGATTGATTATGAAAAATTACATTTAAATAATCTATAATAAATAATTAAAAATTTGTTATAAAGTATGGGTACCTTTAGACTACAATTTGTGTCAATTAAGACTAAATTCTTTTTCAAACAATCTTAAGAGCACGTCCCCCCACATCAACCCTGGTGCATTTAGGGATTAAATACCCTAAGTGCTAGCTCAATATTCGAGCCTAAATAGTCAAGGCAGATAACATACCTTCTTAACCACTAAGCCAACTTATTAGCTTTTTTTTTTCCTTGTCTTTGATTAGGATATCCTTACAAGCATTGTTGTAAGATCAACCTTTCGGACGGGGGTGGTAGTTAGGTAAAGCTCTAATCAATGTGATGACTCCAAGATTTGAACCTTGGACATTGCAGATAAGATTCGCCTGGTGTTATAGTCCCTTTTCGTTGCAGCCAACCACTTTTGGGTAAATTAACCTGCTGGCTTAAGTAACTAAGATTTGATATTGATATTTAAGTTGACTTAAAATAGAGTAAGGTTTTTCTCTCTATAATTCAAGGAATGACTAATATATGATTACATATTGATACTTTTAATATTTTAATTATGAAGATATTTGATGAATTCTTAGTTAACTTGATTTTATAGAAATAATTATGTAATTTAATGCAATTCGTAATAATCAATTTATTTGAAAAGTATAATTTCATTAATATATAAATAAATAAGTTAAAAAAGAAAATAATGCATAAAATTTATTATAAAAACAATTTTACATGTCATCTTGCAAATTTACTTTATGTTTTATTTTTGGCCCACAATTTAATGTTTCATTTTCGTCCCAAATCTTTCCAAAATACACAAAATTTGTCCCACCCATTAATTCAATAAAATAAATTCTAGTTGGACATACCAATTATGCACTTGTATCTATATTGGATGTCTTGTTAGCAAATTTTGTAAACATTTATAATGATGTTAGTGGTTGGGACAAATTTGATAAGTTTTACAAAGTTCAGGATAAAAATAAATAAAATATAATTGTGAGATGAAAATGAAACTTATAACAAAATTAAAGGACGAAAAATGTCCTTTTGTCTTTAATTTATTTAAAATTTGATTTTGAATTAGTTTAATAGCTAATAGTATTTGTTACATTTGATTATCTTTTAAAATTTATGATAAATTTAAAGGATAAAAAGGAGGAGAAAAAAGTCCAATTTTAATTATAATATAAACTGATAAGTTTAAACTAACTCTACTTTAATTATTTTTTAACTTATTCTGACTTAACTAATTAAATAAGAATTTATTTTTAAATTTTAAATAATTATTAAACACAGAATTTTAAAATTTCTTATTGTAACCTAATAATTATAGATGTTGAATGTGGCAAAACACCATTATTTTAAATTAAAGCAAACTCAATCCAAAAAGCTCTGCAATCTCCAAAAAGCTCTATCATCTCATATTTGATATTGATTTTTATTAAATTTTACCAAAATTTGAGTTACAGTTGAAAATATTAAGCTAACTATTTGGATTTATATGATTTGTTTACTTATCACATAATTATTTAAAAAGATTTTTCATCCATTTTGTAATGGGCTAACTAACATTAGAGTGGCACATGAACTTAATTACTTTGAACACATTCCCTTTTTAATTTGTAGCATGTGATAAATGATCCAAAATAAAGTATTAATTTTTGTACTCACAAGGACATGACACTTTTTTTAGAAGAAGTAAGTACTCTAGTAAGAATTATTCTCTCCCTCAAAATAGGTAGAGATAACTAGTAAAAAAAAATATACAGACATTTTAAATTTTAGGTTATTTATATATAAATTTTTAAATTTTTAAATTATTTTAATTAATATCTAAATTATAATAATTACGTAAATCAACCCATTCATTTATTTTTTATTCACTTTAAATATTTTTTTATTTAATTTAGAATATATGAAAAGTGGATGAAATTATTAATTTATGTAATTATTATAATTTAAGTACTAATTAAGATGATTTTAAAATTTAAGAATTTACTTGTAAATGACTCAAAATTTAAATTATTTATATATTCTTTTTCAAAATAAAAGTTATTAATTTTTGCATAACAAAGTAGGTAAAGTGAAATCTGCTTAAATTAAGCTCACATGCAACTCACGTGTACCTTGCTGCTGTAAAATGGACGAAAAAAAAAATATCATAATGATTCCGTGATAATGGAGCAAAATTTTGATGGTAGCGCTGCGGAGTGCAGAGCTAACAGCTAAGGTTCTTCCTCCCCGACCCAACTGCTGGTAAGTACCGAAATGGCTTCCCTATTTCCTGTCTTCCCTTGTCTCTTTCTCTTTCTGTTTTTTTTTTATTATGAAAAGAAAGAGAATAAAATGAGAATGTGAATACAAATAAAAGTGAAAATAAAAAAAAAAAATAATGTCAAACAGGTAAATATCTTCGCTATACGGTATTGTTCTACCGTCCTGCATCAGAAAATGCAAAAAGGAAATGAGTATGTGTTTCTGAAATTAAGATAACAATGGTTTTGGTTTTAAAATTATCTGTTCCTTATTTGAAAAATAGGGTAGGGTTACTGTTGGTAGTATGGAAGGTGCAATTTGCTTATATCTGCTGCACTCAATAGTTTAGCTCTCAGACCATCCACATCAGATTTCAAATTATAATGTCATGTTTGGAAATCACCATGCCCAAAATTTTTGGTTCAGTTTGTAGATGGCAACAATCCAACATAGGAAAAAAAAATAAAATTAGAAACAATGGTTTCTATAAGCACAGTTGAAAGGAAAGGCAAGCCTGGGTTTAGGTCTTTATGATGTTACAGAAATACCCATTATGCACACAGAGAACTGTAAATCTTGTGCCAACAGAAAAATGAAAAAAACAAGAGAAACAGTGATTTACCTGTCTGAAGATTTCTGGGTGCGAATGCCAAGAAAGAAAAAAGTTAAAATCAGACATTGGCAGAAAAACGAAACAGTTCGAAGTGAAGAAGAAATGTGGAGGGAGTGAGTGAACTGTGTCAAGAACTGTGGAGATTTTCTTGTTCTTATTCTTTCCTAAGTAAGTGCTGCAGCTTCAGAGGTTGTCTTGTTTTTAATGAATGCAGCTTGTCTTTGCTATTTGATAATAGTATGCTTAGTGGATCTCGGTTGCTAGCTTACTTTGTTAAGAGCCAAATATTGCATTTCTTTTCAAACAATTAGTTAAGGATTTATATGCAACCTGTAATGCAGGTTAGTATTTAGTATAATATCATCTGACTTCAATTTTGGTTTTTCTTTTAATTTTTTATTTTAGTTAATCATGCTAAAACTTTGATGCTATTCTTTGTGTTATTTTGCTATAGATAGAATTTTTTCTAAGCTATGTGAGGCTTCTAAGAGGAATAGGGAATCTAAATTTCTTATGTTTAGGTGCATTCAAAATTTTACACTCTTCTCTTGAATCTGGGTGGTCGGAATATGTTGTGGGTATTTCTTTATGATATTATTTAGGAGGTTAAAACATTCAGCTTCATTTAGATTTTTACAATAGAAGTACTGTGCTTTAAGAACTGAGATGTAGTTAGATTGGATTCATTAGTTGATGTAGCGTCTGTACTTGCTGTTGGGATTTGATTGATTTTAAGACTTATGTGTTACCTTCTATGTAGTTAAAGCTGATGTCAGTTCCTCTCTTCAAGCTTGCTCCTAATCTGACCGTTTCAAGGCTTTGCTTAGGTTCGATCTCATTCACCATTTGAGCAATTTCTTCTCTTCTTTAAATACAGCTGAAACCCTCTTTTAATTCTCCCAGGAACCATGACTTTTGGGGAGCAGAACACATTGCCTCAGTCATTTCACCTTCTTGATGAAGCCTTTGGTGCTGGCATTAACTTCTTTGACTCAGCAGAAATGTACCATACTCCTTTCTGAATTATTCATATTTTCTTGTGGTTTGGATGTCTAGAATTATATTTGCATTGCCACTATAGGTATCCAGTGCCTCAGCGTGCTGAGACTCAGGGGAGGAGTGAGGAGTATCTTGGCCGTTGGATTAAAGATAGAAAAATCCCCAGGGATCGTGTTGCAGTTGCAACAAAGGTTGTGATATGTATGAATATGTTAAACTTCAATGTCATGGTTTTTGTTTAACGACCGGAGCTGCAAAGAGGGGCTGGGATCTGAGGCTGTTAAACATGTGCATACGCAGAAAAGTTGCATCTTTCCAGTCAAATTCACTATATTTAGCTTTTGTCTGATTGGGAAAAATATGCTGTGTTTGAAAACACAATAGTTCCTTGTTGAGAAACCATCCTACTAAATGAGAAGAAGTATGGGCATTTAGTACGCCTATAGTTAAACCTAATGCTTGCTTTGAGCTTTTCTTTTGATCTAAGACTCATTTAAGTTTTTGAAACTAGTGTAAAGGGATTACAAGTTAGTCCTTAGTAAAAATTCCAATTTTGAATGCCTTATCATGTTGTTTAGTTGTATAAATAATATCTACCTCTATTGTAGAAGAGAAGCATTTGTAGATGTAGCTCAATTTAAAAGGCTTCTTGTTTTAGAGTCATGTTTCTAGCACCAACTGATTGTTTCTTTATCTCTTCACATTTTTGGGGCCTGCACATAAATCCCTTGACATATGCAGATGTGTGTGAGAGAAAGATCAGCATATGAACTTTCTTCAGGTGAATAATTTACTGAGTGAAGATCAATATCCATGTGATGTGACTTTCATTTGGGAATAATTGTTAAATGCTGCTTGAAATTTATGTGGATCTCATTACTACCAACTAGCATATTGCTGCTTTTTCTCATTTTCCAATTAACCTTTGTTAATTTTAATTGCATGTGTGGTGCTCATTCTGAGTCAGTTTCCCATATATTCTTACATTGTTCTTTTGCTGTTTCATTATGGAATACTCTATTTGGCCTTTTTGGTGAATGACTAGGTGTGCCTGGGTCCTTTGACCAATTTTTAGTGATTAGCTTTAATAGTTTTGGTAGTAGTAAAGAGGCTAAATCTTTATGGCAATGTGCAATCTTTACTACTATTTGATGCATTTGGTTGGAGAGCAACGCTTGTATTTTTAAGAAGGTCTCTCTGACTTAGCAGTTGATTTGGGATAAGATTAGGTGTTTAGCTTTTATTTGGTGTAAAGCTCATGGTTTATTTCAGGGAGTTGCCCTAACAGATATGTATCATAGATTGGGTAGCTTTACTTTATTGATGTTTTGTATCATCTTTGCAAGTTTATTTTTCCATTTTTTTTGGTTATGGAGGATCCCTTATCCTCTCAAAATCCTTGTAATTTTCTTCTCTTCTTCTTAATGAAATATTCTTTTTCTGAAAAAAAAAAATAATTGCATGAATATTGCGTTATCAGATGAATTCTTATGTTTAACTGAAGTTATTCTTGTAGATTAATGTTTATCGCGTGACTATGAACATTGTACAGGTTACTGGACCGTCTGGGCAGATGACTTGGATTAGAGGTGGTCCAAAATGTTTGGATGCCAGCAATATTATTGAAGCTATAGATAACAGGTTAATTGCTCTCTTGAATAGTCTTTACTTGCTGAATTCACTGTCTTGTTTGTCTAGAAACTGGAACTTCTAATTATGTTATTCATACTTGTTTAGATCTTCTAGTGGAATTATATAACTGGAAAGTATGCAGGGTGAAGTTGCTGCCATTTGCAGTAACAATCTCAATGATTATCCTCCTTTTTTAAGATTGGAGAGCTGGTGGACATTGAATTCTCCTAGAAACTATCCTAATACAGAAAGAAAAAAAAGAGTATTCCATTACCCCCAGCAAGTCTTTTCAAGAAGCCTAAAAACATCAACGGCTTGAATTGGACTATCTTATAAGAAAAAATCAAAACAATAGTGACCGAGTTTTAGATTGTGATAGCTCATAATATACACTCACTCACACAGACCATTTGGGGGGCAGGGGCAGGGGTCCTGTTTGGAAGGGATATAATATAATATTAAGTTTGCATGCTTAAGATGCTCCGTCAAGTATTATATTCTTATAGCTTGGTTATTAAACTTATGCAGTTTGTTGGGGGTGCAAATGTATATAATATAATATTGAGTTTGCGTGCTTAAGATGCTCTGTCAAGTATTATATTCTTATAGCTTGGTTGTTGAATTTGTGCAGTTTGTCGCGGATGCAAATGGATTATATTGATCTTTGTCAAATTCATTGGCCTGATCGGTTTGTATGTTTGTTAGCTTAAAATTTTTGGACATTTGTTCACATTGATTTTTGAATACTACATTCTTGGTCAGCTTTCATATTTTTGTCCATTATGAACGTACATATATAGATCTTAACTCTTGAAGTATTACACCAATGCTGTAGCTATGTTCCAATGTTTGGAGAAACTGAGTATGACCCAAGCCGACAATACCCTTCAATTAGTATAGATGAGCAACTTGAAGCTCTCAGCAGAGCTGTGAATGCTGGGAAGGTAATTGGTGTTGTCAAACAGTTTTAATTGTCAACATTTCAATAATATAATTCCTGAATAATGAGTATACAAATCAGAGCATTTTTCTTAGCAGATCAGGTACGTTGGTCTTAGTAATGAAACACCATATGGTGTGATGAAGTTTATTCAGGTTGCTGAAAAATTTGCTTGCTACCCAAAGATAGTTTCTTTGCAGGTTTTTTCACTTGCTACCATTCAACTTAGGCTTGTATTTTTTGTTTTATTTCCATCATGGAACCGTCACACACAACTCAGCAATTCCCTCTATGAAAGTTTACTTCTAAATGTAATTTTCTGCTGTTTAATGACAGAATTCTTATAGCCTGCTATGTAGAACTTTTGATTCTGCAATGGCTGAGTGCTGCCATCAGGAGAGGTATTCAATATTGATTATGATATAACTTTGGTCTTACTTGATTTTATGCTTCTAAAAAGATGGCTCTTTCATGTTAAAATATATTCTTAGCATATTGATATGAAATGTTGGGCAATATTCTTGGAGCATTGGGGACATAATTGAAAATGCATAACAGATTCAACATTAGCAGTCATATTACTATATTTAGAGCAGCAATAGAAACTGAGTGGTGAAATTTTATTTTCTTGGGATGGATGGAGCAATGAAAGTTTTTTACATGAAATTTCATTGACTTTTACAACATTTGTAATATGATCAGTTAAAGAAAATTACTTTTGTTAGAATATTAAGACTCTTAGTTTTTTTGGAGTCTTATGATGTTAGTAGTCTTATTGGACTGAGAATGTACTAGTTGTACTACACTAGTACTTGACCTAGCTTAGTAGTATAAATAGGTTTTAGTGGTTTTAATCTAATACACACAATTTTTCTCTAACACTATTTCAACATGGTATCAGTGCCTCCATGACCTAATCCTGTCACTATATGCTGTTGAGTTCCCAAAAATCTGGAGTTCCTTTTACACAGTGTCTATGTCCTGTGACTCTCTCCTTCCCATTGGCTGTGCACTGACTTTGGCCAATGGAACCCTCATTTTTCCTCCTACCAGCAGCTTGCACTTACCTTTCTAGCCAACACTAGTGGTTGTGTTCACTTTTCTGGTGTGTTTTTCCTCCCTGCCACAGCTGCCATCTCTGGTTCTCCACCTTCCCAATCTGTTCCTATTTGTCAAACACCAAAGTATTGAGGGAAAAATCCTAGCCACACACCTGTGTGTGGAGGTGTGTCAACCACTCCCTTCATTGGCGACCACCACAAAATGCCTCGTTTCGATGTTGCTAGCCAGTCCCCAGCTCCAGTTGTTAGCTTCAGTCACTCCTCCACTGCAATTGGCCCTGTTTGGCTGTGTCTCCACTGCAATTCCCCTGTTTGGTTTCATTCCTCCTCTGTTTTGGCCTTGTTCTTGCATGGTATACTCTGCTCCTGACTCTTGTTTGGCTCGCTCCTGCCTGTTTGGCTCTTATTATTGTGTGGGAAGTATTCTTGCATGTGTTTGGTTCTAATTCTCTTTGTGTGCCTCAGTTTCGGTAATTCCTAAGTGGGTTTCTCTGCTCTCGCTTTTCTTTAGCTTGTTTCTGTCTGTTTGGCTGTTCTATTGCTCTATTAGGGCTGTTTGGTTCCTGTTCCTGCATTTGTTGGTGTGTTCTTGGCCCTGTTTGACTGATCATCTCTATTTGGCTCTATACTTGTGTGTAATATGTTGTATTCTCTTCCAGCCACAAGCGTGATTGAACTGATTCAAGTTGTTTCGAGCCAATTGAATCTAGATTCAGTTTTCATCATTCCACCCATCTGCTACTCGTCTGGCTGAGCATCATTCCAGCCATCTACTGCTTATCATCTGCTTGTCTTGTTGTCCATTTACTGCTATTCTGGTTTTGCATCATTACAGCCATCCTTTTGCTGTGCTGTCTCTCCAGTAGTGTTTTGGATGTCTCATTTTGCTGCATTATCTCTCTAACTATGTGGTTTATTTCACCCATTGCATTAACATATGTTTGTTTGTAACAATCTGAGAGCTTAGTAAACTTCAACTTGGGGCAAGTGTTAGAATATTAGGACCCTTAGTGTTTTCTAATTCTTATGATGTTAGTAGTGTTATTGGGTTGGGTGTATACAAGTTGTACTACACTAGCACTAGACCTAGATTAGTAGTATAAATAGATAGTGGTGGTTTGTATCTAATGCACACAATTTCTCTCAAACACACTTTTTTTCAACAACTTTTCTGCGGTTTGTTTGTTTTCAATGAAAGCCTCATTGGATAATTGATTTCTCTTTTCAGTATTAGCTTGTTGGCCTACAGCCCCTTGGCAATGGGTATACTTTCAGGGAAATATTTTTCCCCTGGTGGTGGTCCAGCAGATGCTCGGTTAAATCTTTATAAAGGTTAATTACTATATTTTAAGATATGTTTTTGTTTGTATGAAGTATTTTCACTCCTACTCTCTTCCCAAGATAAAAGAAGGAATGACAGGGAAAAGACAAAACTAAGATATGTACCTTGCATGTATGAGAATATCTAACTGATACTATTGTTGTCATTCACAGGGAAGTATTCAGAAGGAGAATCCAGATACAATTGGTCCAATAACATTATAAAGGAAGCCACTGGGGTAAGTGGATTCCCCCTAACATCATGCAATATTGATATTTTTATTAGCTTATTGGAATTTCATGTGTTGCTTAGCAGCTTGAAGCGTATCTTACATGTTTTGATTAGCATATTAGAATTTTGATTGGTTTAAGAGAATCTGATGTGATTTGAGTGAGGACAATTGTTTAATTTCTATTGATAGTCTTAGAACTTGAACATATGTTGAAATTATCAAAGTAGTTAATAGCGGCTGGAGTAGCTGCTTTTACCCAGTCACTGAGCGGAGCCTCCCTGCTCCCAAATGCTTGTGGTGGATCGTTTCACTATAGTGGCGTTGAGTGCTGCAACAGTGGTCTTTCGTGGCTGGGAATATTGGCCATAGCAGCCACTCTTGTGCATCCGGCATAGCCCTTCATCCTTCTGGCCAAAACCCATCATCCATTAGAGAGCCCCTCGTCTTTTCGGCCAGAACATGAAGTACCGCAACTAGCAAGGGTGGAGGCTGTGCCTGTTCATCACTGCCACACACACAGCCAGCCAACCTTTTTCCCTGTTCATCCGTTGTTTTTGTTGGCCATGTCTTTCTGTCTTCCTCTGTTCCCACAACCAGCCAGCTAATTTTTTTTTGTCTTTCTATCTTCCTTTTGTCTTCCTCTCTTCCGTGCAAACTGAAAACAGCCTGTACTCTTTTATTTTTAGTCTTCCTATCTTCCATGCAAATAGGCAGCCCTCTTTTTTTTTCTTTTTTTAACAGTTTGACTAAAATAATTGATAATTGCATCTGAAATTTTGAGTATTGAAACTTTGTTTATGGTTTATTTGTTAATGGTATAAAGTTTTAAAACTATTAAGATTATTAATATGTGTGTTTTATAAATTTTGAAGTTTTATCATTGTAGTCACCATCTTTGTTGTAGTGGCCACTTTGCAATCTGCTATGCCTCTAGCATTTTTGAGGGTGGCTACTCTGCGCTGTGCTCTGCCATTAACTATGTTGGAAATTATAGGGTGTAGATAAAGGAAGAGAAAATACGAGAAAGAGGGCTAACAATAATATATTTATATATATTACATTGATATGAGATGTTATCAAACTATTAACCTAATGATCCTATATATACTAGTAACTAGATCAAGTACTAGTGTAGTACTACTAGTACAAGCCCAAGCCTACTAATACAATAAAACTCTGAACCCTAATATTCTAAGCTTTAAGCTTGTTACAAGTAGCAAACCCACAACCAGAAACAAAGAACACCAATATCTAAAATAACTCAAGCCATCTTAACCAAAGAACTTAGGCAACTGGTACTCCCCTTGAATAACAAAACCTTGGCAACATCCTTGGCCGATAGCTCCTGGAACTCCTTGACCTCAGACCCCTCAACCTTTGTTGAAATTAAAGTGTTTAGGTAGGAAAATGGAAAAGTGAGAATGATAGGAAACTGTTTATATTTCTTTGAACGGGAATCCAGAAACTGGATTTACAGGGCTAACTCTTGACAAACAGAAATGAAAAACTGGGAAAAGATGAAAATGCATAGAAAACGGAAATGAAAATCCAAGCTTTCGAGAGGCTTGGTCTCTCCCTCTGCCCACTAATTTTCCGAATGCCTTCTCTCCCTATCTCCTTGCATATATATAGTTTGTTGGCAGATTCCCTTCTGCCGCTCCGCCTGCCTCTTCCTCCTTCTCTCTCATGGCCAGCTCAGCAGTTGGTTATGCAGCCCGTGTCTGGTCCCCCCTGCTGGCGTCCTCCACTGCTTCTCTCTCCTCCCTCCACTTTAGCTTTCTGTTAGGCAGCCCATATCCAGCAGAATCTTCCATATTGCTATTCTGTTGAGGTGGCACACTTGCTCTTTCCCTCACATTTCCTCTCTCCTCCCCATTTCCTTCGTGGACTGCACCTCTTTTCCCCCTGAACATGTTTCTACGGTATACCTTCCTAATGGGGGGTCTAACAATACTCCCTCCCAAAAGTTTCACCTTGTCCTCAAGGTGGAATTCAGGGAAATTCTCTTGAATAGTGACGAAGGGCTCCCACGTGTTTTCAAAATCTGGCAAGTCTTCCCACTTAATCAACACCTCCAGTTCCTCATTTGTAGCTGTTCTAACATTGAGCACTGCTGCAGGTTGCACTTTCAGCTCCCATTCCTCGGTTAAGCTTTTGGGCAAGGGTTGCTGGCTAACTGTTCTTGCTGCTGATTTTTTTAATAAAGAAACATGGAAAACCGGGTGTATTCGTGTATAGTCTGGTAGCTTCAGCTTATAGGCTACTTGCCCTACTCTCTCAATTACCTCATAGGGGCCATAGAATCTTGGACTCAATTTCTCGTTTGTCTTCCTTGCTAGTGACTTGAATCGGTAGGGTCGGATTTTTAAATAAACATAATCGCCCTTTTGATAGCTAATGTCCCTCCTTTTCTTATCAGCCTGTGACTTCATTTTGTTTTGTGCCATTAGCAGATTATTTTTTAGCTCATCCAAGACCTTATTTTTCTATAGGCCACCAGCTGATTAACTTCTTCAACCATGGATGAGTCCTTAGGGTGCCTTAGTAAAACCGGAGGTTCCCTACCATATAAGGCTTTAAAAGGGGACATTCTGGTGGAGCTGTTGTAGTTCGTGTTGAACCAGAATTCTGCCCAACTTAGCCATTTAGGCCATTGCTTAGGCTTATTCCCCACAAAACATCTGAGGTAGGTCTCGAGACATCTATTCACCACTTCCGTCTGACCGTCCGATTGAGGGTGATAGGCTGAGCTGAGTTTGAGGGTTGTCCCAGATAGCTTGAACAAGTCTGTCCAAAATTGGCTGATGAATACTCGGTCTCTATCTGAGACTATTGAGGTAGGGAAGCCGTGTAGCTTCACTATCTCCCTCACAAACACCTCAGCTACGTCCTTAGCCGAAAATGGGTGACACAAAGGGATGAAGTGGGCATATTTAGTGAATCTATCTACGACCACCATGATAGTGTCTACTCCTTGTGCCTTTGGCAAACCCCCCACAAAATCCATGGAGATATCATTCCACACTTGAGTTGGGATCGGCAACGGTTGCCGCAACCCGGCCGAAGATAAGGCTTGATATTTGTTTCGTTGACATATATCACAAGCTGCCATGAAACTCTTGATGTCTCCCTTCATGCCCTCCCAATACAGCAACCCTGATATCCTCTTGTACGTCCTGAAAAAAAAAACCCGAATGACCCCAAAAGGGGTAGCATGGAACTCATGCAATATGGAGGGAATCCTTGTCGAATTTCTTGATAACACTAGTCGTCCCTTATAGTACAGACAGCTTCCCTTCATCATGTACCCCGGGTGTGCCTCCTTGTCTGTCAACAAATCTTACATGATGGTTTTCAGTTTGCTGTCCTGCTGCAGCTCTTCTGCACAATGTTCAGAATCTGTCACGTGGAAGGTGGAGATGGCACATAATTCTTCCCTCCTGGATAAAGCATCTGCAGCTTTGTTCTCCCCTCCCGGTCTGTACTGCACCTCAAAATCAAACCCCATTAGCTTGGAGGTCCATTTCTGCTGCTCTTCTCCCATTAGCCTCTGCTCAGTTAGGTACTTCAGGCTTTTCTGATCTGTTCTGATCACGAAATGCCTTCCCATTAAGTAATGCCTCCATTTCTTTACTGCCAGTACCACTGCCATCAATTCCCTTTCATATACTGACTTCTGTTGCGCGCCCTGCACGATAGTCCTTGACTGATATAGGCGACTGGCCTTCCCTCCTGCATGAGAACGGCTCCCAACCCCTTTCCTGATGCATCTGTCTCCACCACAAATGTTTTGGAGAAGTCGGGTACTGCTAATACTGGTAGGGTTACCATTGCTGATTTTAACAATTCAAAAGCTCTTTGTGCTTCCTCATTCCATCCGAAAGCATCTTTCTTCAGTAGCTGCGTTAGGGGCTTAGCTATCTTGCTATAATCCTTGACAAACCTCCTGTAGTACCCCAGTCAATCCTAAGAACCCCTGGAGCCCTTTTACATCTCGCGGTATTGGCCAGCTGGTCATGCCTTCAACCTTTTGCGGGGCTTGGCTTGAGCTCCCTTAGCTGAAATGATGTGGCCTAGATATTCCAGCTTTGGCTGTCCGAAACTGCATTTTTTTCGGTTTAAAAGCAGCTGATGCTCTCTTATTTGCTGCAAGACCAGTTTCACGTGCTGCAAATGCTCTTGTTTGCTGCCACTATACACGAGTATGTCATCAAAGAATACCAACACGAACTTCCTTAGATATGGACGAAATACCTCATTCATTAGAGCTTGGAATGTGGAGGGTGTGTTGGTTCAACCCAAATGGCATCACCAAAAATTCGTAATGTCCTTCGTGAGTTTAGAATGCTGTCTTGAAGACATCCTCCTCTCTCATTCTGATTTGGTGATAACCTGACTTCAGGTCTAGCTTGGAAAAAATCACCGCTCCTCCTAGCTCATCTAGCAGCTCGTCTATAGCTAGGATGGGAAATTTATCTGGCACAATTGCCTTGTTCAAGGCTCGGTAGTCTACACAGAAATGCCACCCCCCATCTTTCTTCTTAACCAATATAATGGGACTGGAAAATGGACTTGTGCTATGCCTTATTACTCCAGCGGCTAACATCTCAGCTACCACTTTTTCAATCTCATATTTCTGGTAATGGGGATACCTATATGGTCTTATGTTGGGTACTTGAGCTCCTTCTTTCAGTCTGATGGCATGGTCCTGTACCCTAGAAGGGTGTAGACCATAAGGTTCCTTGAAGAGGTCCTGAAACTCCTCCAAGACGTGCTGCAATTCCTCCCAGTCATCATCGTCTGCTGGTTGCTGGCCTTCCTGGGTGGACATTTCTATGTAGAATCCCTCCCCCTCGTTCTGTAAAGCTTTCATCATAGCTTTTAAGGATGCTGCCGACC
Source organism: Castanospermum australe (assembly GCA_019955255.1). NCBI lineage: Eukaryota > Viridiplantae > Streptophyta > Magnoliopsida > Fabales > Fabaceae > Castanospermum > Castanospermum australe. The sequence continues at coordinate 514,290 of NSJW01000150.1, forward strand.
TGGACAACGATGAGTCCCCTTGTAGCGTGACTAACTCTCCTTTTGATGAGAACTTCATTGTGAGCTCTTTAAAATTGGCCTTGATCTCGCCCAGCCCTTCCAATCATTCTAGCCCGAGGACAATGTCAACCCCTCCTAATTCAAACAGGTAATAATCAGCTATAATATTGAACCCCTGTTCCAACATTTTCACTCCTTTGCATACCCCCTGGCATCTAATTTTATGCCCGTCCCCACCTCCACTATATATTCTGGTGTTCCTATAGAGGGTAACTTCAACTCTTCCACTATCCTCTTATCAATAAAATTACTGGAAGCTCCACAATCCACTAGATTTGAATTAGGAGGAGCTGAGGTATTTTCCAAATTAGATTTGAAATCTGGATACCATCAGATTAGGATGAAAACAGAGGACATTCCAAAGACTGCTTTCAAAACGCATGCAGGGCACTATGAATTTCTGGTCATGCCTTTTGGTCTGTCCAATGCCCCCTCCACTTTTCAGTCATTGATGAATGAGGTGTTGAGGCCCTTCCTAAGGAGGTTTGTGTTGGTTTTCTTCGATGACATCCTAATTTACAGTAAGAATCAATCATCCCACTTAAAGCACCTTCAGCTAGTGCTGCAACAACTAAAGGAGCAATGGTTGTTTGTGAACAAGAAGAAATGCGCCTTCGGGCATTCTCAAATTGGATACTTAGGCCACTTCATTACACATGAATGGGTGGCAGCTGACCCCAGGAAAGTGGAAGTGATGCAGACTTGGCCTGCTCCCAAGGATGTAAAGAGTCTTCGAGGTTTTCTCGGTCTTACGGGATGCTACAGAAAATTTGTCAAAGGCTATGGGAAAATTGCTAGACCCCTAACTAATCTCCTTAAGAAGGATAATTTTTCTTGGGGAGTGGAAGCTCAACTTGCTTTTGAGCAATTGAAAGCAGCCATGACAAGCATACCAGTACTAGCAGTCCCGGACTTATCCAAGACTTTCACGGTAGAGACTAACGCCTCTAGCATAGGCATTGGGGCAGTACTGATGCAGGATGGTAGACCAGTGGCCTATATAAGTCAAGGACTGTCCGAAAGAGCTCAAACCAAGTCAGTATATGAGCGGGAATTGATGGCAGTAGTGTTCGCTGTACAAAAATGACGTCATTACCTCATGGGCCGACATTTCATCATTCACACAGATCAACAAAACCTCAGGTTCCTCACAGACCAAAAATTAACGGGGGAAGATCAGCACAAGTGGATTTCCAAGCTTATTGGTTTTGACTTCGAAATTCACTATAAGCCTGGAACCAAGAACAAGGCAGTAGATGCTCTTTCCCGTAGGATGCAATTTGGAGTAATTTCTACAGTCCAATATCAAGGGTTGGACAATCTGGTAGAAGAAGTCCAAGCTGATCCTAAATTGAGCAGGATAATGCAAGAAGTCTTACTGCAACCCGACTCTTATCCAGGCTACCAAATAAAGGGGAACCAGCTGATGTATAAAGATAGATTGGTACTACCTAAATCTTCTGCCACTATCTCCCTTATTCTTAAGGAATTCCATGATACTGCAGTAGGAGGTCACTCTGGTTTTTTCCGCACCTTCAAGCGGATTTCGGCCCTAGTATATTGGGAAGGTATGAAGGACATCCAGAGGTATGTGGCTGCATGTGAAATATGTCAACGGAACAAATACCAAACTCTATCTCCGGCAGGGTTGCTACAACCACTGCCTATTCCAACTCATACGTGGTCTGATATCTCTATGGATTTCATAGGGGGACTACCAAAGGCACAAGGGGTGGACACCACCTTGGTGGTAGTAGATAGACTCACCAAGTATGCTCATTTTATCGTTCTATGTCATCCATTCATAGTTAAAGAGGTAGTTGATATGTTTATCAAAGAGATTGTTAGATTACACGGTTTCCCAGCATCTATTGTCACAGATAGGGATAGACTTTTTATCAGTCAATTCTGGACTGAGCTGTTCAGACAAATGGGAACCAAGCTAAAATTTACATCAGCCTACCATCCACAGTCCGATGGCCAAACTGAAGTTGTTAACAAATGCTTAGAGACTTATTTAAGGTGTCTCACAGGCACTAAACCGAAGTAATGGCCTAAGTGGCTCAGCTGGGCAGAATTTTGGTACAATACCAATTATAGCAGTTCCACTAAGCTCACTCCTTTCAAGGCTCTATACGGTACTGACCCACCCGTTTGACTTAAAGGGACACCAAGTCCTTCGGCAGTGGAAGAAGTAAATTAACTCCTGGCTGATAGGGATCAGATGTTAGCTGAACTCAAGGACAACCTTGTCCAGGCACAGAACCGCATGAAGGTGCAGGCTGATAAGCACCGACGTGAGGTGATCTACCAACCTGGAGAATTTGTGTTTCTCAAAATCAAGCCCTACAAATTACGCTCTTTAGCACAACGGCTCAATCAAAAGCTCAGTCCTAGGTACTATTGTCCTTATGAAATTCTGGCTCGAGTAGGCCAGGTAGCTTTACATTAAAGCTACCAGAAGGATGTCGCATTCATCCTACCTTTCACGTTTCCCTCCTCAAGAAATCCATGGCAGCTTCGAAGACAAGTCAACCATTGCCTTCTTTTCTTGCTGAAGGCTATGAATTGCAGGTACAACCAGCAACAGTAACTGCTGTTCGTACCAACGCAGCTGGAGATCAGGAAGTCCTAATCCAATGGACAGATCTTCCAGCATGTGAAAACTCTTGGGAGCTGATGTCTCACATTAAAGATCAATTTCCAAATTTCCGGGGGAAGTATTGATAAGACCCCTAAGGTATACATAAGGAAAAGAATTAAGAGAAGCACGGAATCAGAATCGTGCACCTGCCCAGGAGGACCGGTAACTAACACCCAAGGAACCGGTAACTAACTCACATGACAAAGGTAACTAACTCACATGACAAAGTTGAGGTAGGGTGGGTTCCCGTGTGAGTTAGCGGAGGGATGGAAGGTGTGACGGGAGGATAGACTCTATAAATAGGGAGAAGTATTTTGTGAGGAGAGAGTTGAGCACTCTCGAACCTGCTCGGGTATCTGTATTTTCTTCCTTTTTTCTTTCATTTCCTTAACTGATTGTATCCAGCATTGCCCCTCTACTCGATCTCCCCATTGGTAATCGAGTAGCAGAGGAGATAAAAGCTCCAGTTTCTGTAAAATTCGTTTGAGTTCTGGACCAGTATTATCAGACGGTCAGTCACATGCAACAGTTTAGAGCTTCCTTTGTAACTCTGCTCTACAACAGTCTTGCATCTCTTCAACCCTCCTTCAGCTTTTTTCTGTCCTTTTCTTCTCTTCCATCACTCCCTTGTTAGTAAAATTCTTTTTTCTTCCTATTTCCTAAATAGACCCAAGCCTTCCTATTGGTTGTTATTGCCTTATACTTTTAACTTCTTTCTTATTGACACTTTGACTAAAATGAATAATGAATGCATCTTGAGTTTGGAGTCTTGAAACTTTGTCTTTTGTTCATTTGTTTATGGTATAGACTTATAAAACTATTAGGATTACTAATTATGTATTTTTTTACAAATTTTAAAAGCTTTTAAATTGCAGCCGCTTTCTTCACTATAGTGGCCGCCCTGCAATCCGCTATGCCTCTCCAGCGTATTTTGGGGTGGCCATTCTGCGCCACATTTCACTATTAACTACTTTGGCTTTGCTTTTTGCCTCGTAACAACACTGCTGCGACCCAGAAGACCACCCTTTTGCGATGGCATCAAGAAAGGAGGGAGAGTGTTAGGCCCGTAACTAAAGTCTATTATAGAAGAGGTAGAAAGGAAATGCTGGTATATGAAACGAGGAATAAGAGGGACACGACAATGGGCCAAAATAGGTGTTGGTTATGGGGCAGAATGGGAATGATGAGCTGGAGGAAAGAGAGAGAGGGGAAATGATGAGCAGAATGGGAATGATGAGGAAAGAGAAAGGGCATAACAGAATTGGGGGGAGGGAATAAAGATAAAAGGGAGAGAGTGAAGCAGAAAAGAGTAGGGAAAATTTATACAGAAGGGTATTGAGTGGGGTTAGTCATTACTAAGGCTGTGACTTGTTTCTTCTTTTTTTCAGGTTCACTTGTCTCTGTAAATTCTCTTTGCTTTCTATTATTGAATTCCAAGTATACCATACATTTATTTCTATCCATTTTCCAAGTTATCTATCAGAGAGGAAGCTGTGAACACCTTCAGCCAATCAAAAAGAAAATACTTGAGAACTGATTCTGACTTGAAAACAGAGAGAAAATAGAGGAAAAAATAGGGTTTCAGGGAAAACAAAAGGGTAGAATATACAAAGGAGCTCCAGGGAAGTCAATGCAGTGGAAAGGATGCCTCTTAAGGTGGATGGTACTGCTTTGATACCATGTTGAAATTATAGGATTTGGGTAGGAAAAGACAAAAGGCGTGAAAGAAGGCTAACAATAATATATTAGATTAATATGAGATGTTATCCAAACTACTAACCTAATGGTCCTATATATATTAGTAATTATGTCAAGTACTAGTATAGTACTACTAGTACAATCCAAGCCCACTAATACATTCAGACTCATGACCCAAATATTCTTACCATGTGCAATAGTGGGGTAGTATTTCCTATCATGTGAAATTTTAGTAAGAAAAATTGTGCACTCCTTACCTAATGAATATCTGTATGTTTTTGTTGGTTTAAGAACATCTTGAATTCCAGCTTTTTTCTTTCTTCATTTTGTTATTACGTGTTGATTTGTCATAGATTTTTTGTTTCAAGCAAAACCTCATGTTTGACTATAGTTAATTAGAATCTCTTGTTCCTTATTGTTTCTTAAGTTGACTAATCTTAATCTCTATATCTTTCTCATTTTGCAGGAATACCTTAATGTTGCAAAAACACATGGTTTTCATCCTGTATCTCTTGCTATAGGTTTGATAATATTATCCCATATCTTCTTTTATATGTATACCCCATTTTTTTAGTGAAAACAGGGGGGGGGGTATTGCTTGTGTCTGATCAATGATAATTATAGCTCAGTTATTTACTTGATTCTGAACACAACAACTCGTAAATCATGTGCTGAGCGATATTTGTTGATACACCATCCATGATTGAAAGAAGGGGTTGCTAATGCCTAACGTTGTTTGGTTGTTATGCTTGCACTGACTTTGTTTTAGTGCTAATACATATGTTCTTAGATACATTCGGAGGAAACCAATAGCACTGCTTACATAGAATTCAATAGAGGTCTGTCGATACTGTAAGAAGTTTGGTAAATGGGAATAAGTCATGCCTTCAAAGCTGAAGTTTTTGTTTCTTAGTGATGCTGGATGCTGTACATTGGCTTCTCCTTCAATAGAAACAGAAATGTTATGGGGTTTTTTTATGTTATCATGTTAAAAGGATACCAAAAACAGGATTATTTTAGGAGTATCTTAGCATTGCTGAAGCTACTTGTTGATGCCATTCCCCTAATGCAATATTATTGAAGGTCCTGCACTAATGCACAGACTGAATAGGAGTTATTTTCATTTGCAATCAGTTCATGCATTTTCTTTTTTTTTTTCTTTGGTAAAATTCATTGTGCATGGTGTTTCTTGCGGTCCTTGAGCCCAGCCCATCCATTAGAAGCCTACTTCTTGCGGATTAGATTTCCCAATTTATTGTATCTTTATGTTTTTACCTGTTCTATTTGTTTTGAGCAGCCTTTGTATTGGGACACCCCCTTGTTGCTAGTGCCGTTTTTGGAGCTACCAAATCATGGCAGCTCCAAGAGGTTGTAAATGCTTGCAAGATGGAGCTCACATATGAAGTAATTGAAGAAATTAACAAGATTCATTCAAGGTTTCCGAACCCATGTCCCTGAAGTGATGAATACATATAATTGAGTATATGATGCACTTTTCCCCGTTTTTCAGGGATTAATCTTTTTCAACATTTGATAGTAGTTTGTTGTGAGCCTACCCCAGAATCATCATATGCTGCCAAAAGTTTTCCTGCATTTCAAAAAATATCAAACAGGTACTGAGTAGGGTCGGCAGTCTGCTAACTTGTTACTCAATGAAGGAATGATATTAAAAAAGAGAGTGGTTTTTTATTTCTATTTTCCACTGTTAAAACCAGATTGGATTGTGAGTTGAACACTTAACTGGTTTGGTTTAGCCTCCTAAGAATTTACAGTCAAATCAGTTTAGATCGAAAAACTGAGCAAAATCGGTCAAAACTGCTTGAACTGGTCAGTTGAACTGCTTAAACTAGCCAATCATTAATTTTATTTTTAAAAAATTCAGAAATTTTACATTTTATAATTTTTTTCATAAATTTTATATTATATGTGGATTATGTTTATGATGTCATTTGATTCAGCTAAACAGTTTAAATTGTTGAACCTAAAATGAAAATCTTGTCAGTTTACTATTCGGTTTGATTTTAATGACATTGGTATTTTCTTTCCACACTTTCCATTACTATCTCTATTTAAATGCTTTTAATAAATGAGCAGGTAAGCTTATAGATTATTGGCTACTTTAGTGCATACATTGAAGAGGATGCTTAATGGTTAGGCCCAATTTCGTTGCAGTTATCTGGCAGTATAGTGGGAAATATATTTTTTAAAAAAACAAATGGGTCTTATAATTTGAAATTAATGTGATTCTTTTTTCTTTTTTTGTTTCTTTCTATCTCTTCTGAATTCATGCCAGCCAAATCCGTTTTTCATCCTAAAAGTACATATGCACTGTATATGAATTCTATAAATATTTGTAAGCCCACGTCCTATGTAAGGCAAGACAAATAGCCTTCTAACATGTTCTTTAATCTTTCTTTAGTTTAATGTTTCATCCCTAACCTTAAAGATTATCTCTCTTTGGATTTTGGAATTTCTCAAGTTTAAACTGACAAGGAGATTGGCTTGTATGAAGGTTTTAGCTAGAGTCTTGGACTTAAAAATTATTTTTTTCTTCACAAAAAAAAAAATGTTTGGATGTGTACTTTAGATCATGCACTAAAATTTGGTTTGAAGCAGGAATCTATTTTGAGCACAAGTTTTAGAGTGTAACTTTTATGTTGAACTCAAGGGGTGTTGAAGCATTTTTCTCACTCTAACATTTTGCATAATTTTTACAATTTAAATGTTAAATGTACTTGTTATATAAAAAGTAATTAGATATTCGACATGATCTTAGAAGTTAGTCTAATTGTTAACGAGGTATTTTTTTCTACCTTAACTACTTGGATGAGTACCTAGTATAATTAATTTTACTAAATGAACCAAAGCAATGCTGGGGGTGTACTATTAAAATTGCTTGAGGGATTTTATTTTTGTTGACACAAAAGTTGGCATGATAATACTCTTATCGTGCAAAAAAAAAACATTAGACACCTAATATGTAATAATTATAATAATTTTATAGATTTTATTTTCTATTACATAAAATATTATGTTTAAATTGTAAATATTTTAAAATCATACAAAATTAAACAGTTTAGATACTATGCATATTTAAAATTTTAATGTAATAATAGCACGAAAGTAAAAAAGAATGTTATAACAGTATTCAAGTCATTTTATAAAATAGTTCAAAAACAATGAAGTGAAATAAAATGTCAATATATAAACAAAATTGATATTTAGAAACTGTAAAAAGTAAGTCTTTAATCTGGAAATTTATATATCTCTACTAATAACAATAATAGTAAAAAAAAAAAAGAAGAATGAGAAAGTTTAAGAAAATAAAAAGCATATGACTAACAAAAATTCTCGCACTTGTGGGGATTCAAGAGAATCACTCGCAATGGGACAAGTGTAGGTACATTTTTAAAATTTTATTTTGAATTACTAGATATTCAAGAATATCCGTGAATATTTATCTCCCTTTAGATATTATATATGGGAATCACAATGGGATGAGGGCGGGAGTGGGGATGGTGTGGGCCGTGAGGCCCTGTTTACATTCTTAGGCTTTTCTTTGGGTGGTGATGAAAAATTCGATGGGAAAGGACAGTGATCAAAACAAGGGAATGAGGAAAGGAATTACACCTTGGCCATCACTAAAATTGCCCAACCCCCATCGCTCTCAAACCTCACGTACGTTGTACTCACGGAACCAATGAGACAAAGCAGCTCCCACACTTGCAAGTACATCTCCTAATATCCTTCACTATGGAGTATGGTTAACAATTGGATTCATTAATCAATCATCTACTCAATCCATTCATATTTTAATTCAATCTAATTTATCTAATTATAATAATAAATTAAATAGATTATAATAGTTTTAATTAATAGATAGTTAATAGACTAATAAAAATATTTATTAAATATCCATATAGTTTATAGAATAAAATATATTTAGAGATAGATAAATCTAAATATGTTTAGTTAATAAAAATACAAAGGTAGAGAATGAAATGTACTTGCAAAAAAGAAAAAAGAGGAGTTTAAATGCATATATTATAGAAACACTTAATTAATTTATGAGAAAGAGAATTAATTTTTTTATTAGATAAAATATGATTTTAAATAAATGGATTAAGTATCCATCCACTCTATTTATTAAAATAGATTAATGAATGGATAGAATATGGAATCATGAATAGATTAAATAATTTTAATAATTTTTTAATAAATCTTAAATGAATTAATAATTTATTTTATATCCGTCTATGATGATAATCTAAAATCTATTTATTTGTTATTGCTACCACAAAGCCAAGAGAACTAACGTGCCTAACGATCCCAATACCTATGTTCACAGCCTTCATGTTGTGTCCAGTATCAACCGCATAAGTCCCCAGCAAAGGCTACTCGGCAAGCGAAACCCACCACCCAGCCGTGGGACCAACTCAAAAACTGAAAAACACACTCCTTTGCACTCACTATCTAGTCCACATGCACCGATGTTTTCCATTCATCTCGTGGTACCTCTTAATGTGAATTGTAGCATGATGATTTAAGTAGCAGTTTAGGGAGTAAAAGGCTGTTTGGAAAAAGATTATTTTAAAAAAAAAAGTAAATTTTTTTTTAAAAGTTCTTCCAATAAAATTTTGATTATAACTTATTTTGAATACAAAATAAACTATTTCAAATACAAACTAAACTTTCCATCCACTCCCAATGCATAACACGTAAGTAAAATGGTTGTCAAGTTATGAGAACTAGATGCTGAGAGAAAAAAAATAAAAATAAAAATAAAAAAGCAAGACTAGTTACACGATTGTGATAGCTCCTTTGCCCGACTCCTCTATTTCCATAATTGTCATCATCACTAACGAACTTGGACTAGTATGGGTGGGTCTTCCGTACCTTTCCCTTCTCTTCAATTGGGATATCCTTGTTTTCAGGCAGCGTGAAGAACACAAAGAATGTCATCACCAATACAAAGAAGGCGATGAAGATGAACAATCCAAACTTCATGTGGGAAGTTTTTTACATGTCTTTTTCAAAGGGTTCAAACATTTCGTATGTGGTGGTGATTGAAACAAAACTAAAAAACTACAAATAATACAAGAACTAGCCCATGTATCTGCTCAAGTTTACAGTTTTTTCTTTTTCCAATTTTTATCTGAAAATGTCTTCTTACACAACAAATGAGGACTGAGAGCTATATATTTTATTCATTTGAGGCTGGCTCATAGTGAATGGAGTGTATATTTCATATTTGAGAAGAGGAAACAGGGATGGAGTTATCAGGATAACGTGTTTGATTGTCAAGGATTCCCTTCGATTTATATGTACTTTGGTACTTTAATTTATCTGTGCATTACTCAATGACTCTTACTAGAAACTTACAAGTTTATTATATAAGTCAAAAGTTATACCTATGTTGTGTATTTTTGTCATGACTTAAACTAAGAGTCTATGACGGACGTATCATAAAGGTTTATTATAGGTTTGTCTAAGTCATACAAGTCTCAAAATACGTAAATCAGAATTAACAAACCACAATAGTCACCACAAGGCCTCGAAAAATATTTTATTTTAGCATAAGTTCATACTTATAATATTCGATAGATGAATTTTAATTACCAATAATTTATTTCAAAATAAAATATCATAAGATGGTTCAATCGGTAACTAATAAATATCAGACTAACATAGATTCTACTTGTAAAAATAATGGAACACTTGTAAGAATGTCAGCCTACAAGGCTTTTAAATCCAAATAAAAATAAAATAAATATTCATACTTGTCCACACGAACAATGTATAGGACACATCATAAAGAATTGAAAACTCTCTTGATCACACTGGAGGAGCTGAAGTAGAAATAACCCCTTTCCCTTATTTGAAAATATATAACAACGATTTAAGTGAGTTTATTACTCAGTGAATAATTAATACCTACTACACTAGAAATGAGGCAAGAGGGGCTTGGCTTTTTCATGAGTAATAACAAAATAATTTTTAAAATAATATATAACAAATAAAATTAAATAAAAATACCTGAAAAGAAATATAACAATCATATATAATTTTTCTAAAATATAAGAATTCTAAATCAATTATTATTAATTTCATTAAAAACAAGTATAACTAAATATTAAAGTCAATAAATAATTTCCAATAACCAATATCAAACATTGAAAAAATTAATTAGAGTAAAATCCAAATGAAATAATTCATCAAGGAGAACCAGAATAGATTGAGCACATAGCTTGCTGAGTAAGCTAACAAATCTGACAAGTTCAAGGCTTGAAGTGAACAAGCCAAGCACACAGCTCATAGATAAACTAACCATTCTGACAATCACACAGCTTGAACTGATGAGCATCACGCTTAAAACCATAACCAACCAATGTGTACTAACTTAACACAGAGTTACTATCTTCTCTGTAGTTTAATCTTAATTGCACCAACGCTAACATTTACTGCTATTAAATACAATGTTCTAACATGATTTTCTCCCAAAAAACAAATTTACAAAAAATATCATATTTCTCAAGAAAATAAATTTTTCAAGTGAAAATAAAAATTCTAATTTATTAAAATAAATTTTATTTTAAATAGAACATTCACTGACATTAGAAAACTTACTCAAAAATATTTATCAGATATACTTTTCATAAGCAACTGATGCTTGTAACAATAATCAATGTCGTGCCAAGTCATATTTTGAAACAATTATCATTAATGGTCCAAAAATCATTGTTTGTAACAATGATCATTATTAGCCTAAAACTGATATATGAAACAATTGTCATAATTGTTCCAAAACCATTATCTTTATGACAACAAAATTTATTAATTCAATCAAGAATTCATTATAATCATGCTTAAAAGCCAATAGTGAGTCTTTCAAAATTTTACTTGTCTCAATAGTACCTAAGGCTCTAATATATTAAAAATAAAAATTATAAAATCTTTTTGAAACTTAAAAATCATAAATAGATATTCAGTAGATAGTAACCACTCATAGTACTTAGCAATTTCTAATAGAGTCTTCCTCCAACAATTCGCCATAGTAAACTGGAAGTTCTCTATTCCGTTCTATAACCATAAAAAATACCAGTAATTCAGTATTAATTATAAACAGTTAATTTTTTCAATTAAATACCTAAATTCTAAATATTTCTATATACCATATCGTAAATTTACTACCCAAAATTGTCCAAAGAAAAACATAAAATAAAAAATAAAATAAAATAAAATAAAAAAATAAAAAATGCCACTAAATAAAATATCTTTTTACCTATCTTAAGTCAGGATATTATGAAATCTGAATCGACGTCAGATTATATTCTTAAAATTTACTAGAGCCTCTTACACTTTTATAAAAAGCCTAGAGGGGAAAGGCAATTAAACTTGTTTATTTTACGTTTACAATAGTCATTCCTTCGAGAAGGAGTTTACTAGTTTTCAGATGTAAGATTTAAAATTAAAATAATATAAAACTTCTTTTTCTAATGTGAAACTTGAATAACAACCAATTTTCTGTCTCTTTATTATTATTTTTTCAACTTATCCCTTTTTTTTCAAATTTATTTTAAACTTTTTCTCTTTTTTTTTTTATAAAAAAAAGATGTACCATCACAATTTCATTAGTTTATATGAAACTTATAAGTGCTACAACTGCACTAGTGTTTACCAAATTTTTTCCTTTCATTATTTCAGCCAAATGATGCTGCAAGTGAGCCTACTTTGCCATTGGATACAAGAAGATCATTGCATGACAGCAACAAGAATAACCAAGTAAAATGATTAGAACTTGTTTTTTATATTTATTTATTATGGGACAACTTTAGGTTAGTATGACTTTGTACTTGGTAATGTTTAAGTTACTGTAGATATGAATTAAATTACTTTATTTTATTTTATATTTGAGCTTGCGATAGTTATGGATATTTAATGGAATTTGATTCATATAATATAGATTATTGTTTATGTTACTTATACTTGTCTCTGTACAAGTTAAATGTCTATAGAATTTACTCATTTAATTATATGCAATGTACAGTAAATTTTAAAAAAAATCATCACATTAATTGTGGCAGTTTTAAACCCCCACAAAATGAAAATTATAATTCAAATAGTCATATTGTGGCAGTTTTAAACCCTCACAAAATATTTTGTTCAAAATTAATAGAGCAAATAGAGGACGTCAAAAACTCCCTCATTAAAAAAAAAAACTACTGCAAATTGCGGAGCTCAAAAAATGCCGCATTAAAACCCCCGCAAAATGAGGTTGCGGTGGTCAAGAAAAAAACAGCTACAAATTGATTGTGGTGCCGTAACTAAATACAATATTTTTTGAAGCTACTGCAATTTGATTTGCAGAGGTCAAAAACCGTTGTAAAATGAAGAAAAAAACACCGCAATTTAGCACTTTTTTTTGTGGTGGAAATGTCGTCGAGTTAACAGACTCTATAAAAAGGGTGATAAGAGCAATTGTGTTTCGTGAGGATCCATGGTGCTTTGGCGTTCGTATATTTCCTGTCATATGTATTGTTATGTTATCATGTTATGTTATGATTTTCACAAATATCTTCTGTCACAATATATTTAGTTAATATTATGGTCATTTGTTCTTTTATGAAAGGTGGTAGCATTTCACCTAACAAATGGACTTGAAGGAAATAAGCACATACACAGTATTATACTATTAAGTATTAATTAATGTTGTGCATTAACGAAACTAATAAATGGAAACATAAGGAATAGAAGTTTTACAAATTTTAAATGGCTTTTCTAATTATACAAGCAACTTTAGCTTTGTTAATATAACCAAACTTACAACACTAAATAACCAAATTTAGTCACCTCAATATTTTATTGATTTCATATTAATTTTTGAGAGATTGTAATCTCATTTAAGATCCTTGACAGATTATTATGTTATAATTAGCCATTAAAATATATAAAAGTCAGTTATATTAATTCATGAAACAATTTTAACTTGGATGATAAAATTATAATATTTAAAAATTAGTCATATTAAACTATAATAAAGAATTAACTTAATGATGGCATGATCTGTTAAGATGATGATTAAATTAACATCTTTCAGGACTATCATGAAGTGAGGTAAATCTTCGTTTGCTCTCCTACTTTTCTACTCAAACAATAGAAGTTTTCTCGTGACTGATTCTCTTTCTCACATTTTTTTGGGACCTTTTTTCTATGCATCCACGCAAAGGGTTAATGTCATAAAAGACATTATTTCAAATGAATACTCAAATAATATGACGTGACACTATGTGAAAAAGACAAAAATGCTATAATAATAAGGAAAAGCGTGCAAACCAATTTTATGTTACATGTCATCCACATACAAAATGCACTTTTGCTATAGAGCCAACTTAAGTGCTAGTATGATAGGTCATCGATATCAAGGTAACATGAGATGACTGAATACATATTGGAGAGAATCAAATCAAGATATCACTAATTTGGACTACTTCATTTCAAAACAATTATCGTGACCTCATTCACTCCAACCATATTTATCCAACTTTTATCAGAGTTATTAAATGCCTTTCTTCTCTGCCTTTGGAAAAACATATTTGTCCAAGATATAAACTCTTTGTTTGAAGATGATGATGTGACATGACCTTATGTGAAAATGACAAAAATTTTACAAAATCAGAAAAAAAGTGAAAAACCAATTTGACCAAAATTCAATACAATTAATAAAATGCAGTTTTGCTCACTTATAGAGCCAATTGAAGTGCTGATGTGACAGGTCATAAATATCAATGTCACGACACTCTTACTGATTAAATATTTGAGAGAATCAAGGTATCACTAATTTATACTCTTCCATTTTAAAGTAATTGTCATCACTCTCTACACCCTTGGAGCCATTTTACTACACACACGTTATCCTCTATCTTTCATTAATGTACATTGATATGATATCACACGAGTAATGTACACAAATGCCACCCTCTCTCTTTCATTAAATAAAAAAACTAAATGTTACACTAATAGAAAAGGAGCTGAAAAGTTTACGTTTTTAACTGTTTCTTCTCACTAGTTTTATTCTAATTTGTTCTAGCTTTGGTCCAACTTTATTCGTGACTTGTCAGGTAAGATACCATATTATGTAATTATGATATTTGTTAAAAAGTTTCTTTCTACAAACAGATTGTATATATATTCAAGGTCAAACATGGCTTGTTATTAATTATCTATTCTCTTGGACTATGTTACTGGTTGAAGTATGATTGGATTACCAAAAAAAAAATGCATTCTAGTATGTCAACTACAAAATTGAAATGAATACCATGTAAGTTACAACCCCAACCACAAAATCCTCAACTACCACCTCTGTAAATATCAGGAAGCATATTCCCAAAACGAAGTATGAGGACCAACAACAAACTGTCATCATGTCGAGTGAGATCAATTAAGGACATTTATCTAGCATTTAGGGTTCATAAGTCATATAGGCATATTTCTAAGCTTACACTACATTGAATTATTTAAAATGCATTAGGGTGACATTATAATATCTAAACCTCAGTAATATTTGTATGACTTAACTACCACCCTCTTAACTAACACATGGCCGTGTATCACACTTGGCCATAGGACAATTTCTTTTCCACATTTTTCATTTGAAGTAAACTATGGCAACGTTAAAATGCCTAAGAATTAACTCATACCTAACTAACCCACATGATTCCTCAAACACTTAGGCTATGGCCGTGAGCTTTAAAGAGATGCATAAAGTCAAATTTAGCAATCTAAGTATAATTTGATCCAATTTATCATTGAAACACCATGGTTAACTCATAAACTCCTAATTTCTCACTGAAACTCTTTTGATTAGTTCATAGCCGTATAGTAGTACACCTATGAGTATCATGGTTTCTTTTTCACTTCTATTACTAAATTTATGCTAATACAATATCAAAATATCTAAAGATTCACTCATACTTAACTAAATCACATGGTTCTTAATTAACCCTAATGTAGCCGTATACATCAAAGGAGAGTCTAAAATGTTCTTCAATCCCATAAGCATGATGAATGTCAAATAGATATCCTAATAACATCAAAAATCATAATCTCATGATTTATTAATAAAATTTAAAAATAAAGCAAGTAAATCACAAAATCATCATCAAGAACCCTAGGTTGGCCGTGAGCTATTAAGGCATCCAATCCATGATTTTGAGCCATTTGAGTGAAATTAATACATGATACAAGTCCAAAGCACTTCATGTAACATGGATTTACACTTAATCATCAAGATTAAACTAAACATGAGATTAATCAAACCAAACCCTAATTTAGACATATTGGAGAATATCCATCATCCACTTGAGAGTAAGCTCATCAACTTCACAAAACTAAGCTATTTTATTATTTGGTTTTCCTCCATATTTTGAAGACACAAACCGAGAGAAAGGGAGAGGGCGCGAGAAATAGAGGGAGAGAAGGAAGAAAATTATCTTGCATGTGCTTGAGGGAGACTTTGTTTGGTCTTGAGGGTGAAGAGGAAAGAGATACTGGTGAGATGAGCTACACGGCAAGCTATGCTTTAAAGGGTTTTATGGTACGGGTTGCTGAAGAATGGGAGCTGGAAGTCACTGTTTGAAGGGGCTGGTTGTGAAAACCAGAAATTTGAAAAGAGAAGGGAGGAAATATAAGCTATAAGAAGTATAAAATTGGTCATTTTCTACCTATGACACCCTGAGATAAATTAATTAAGTATAAATAGTAGGATGTAAACTGTTTTTATTGCATTTATTTCTGCTGTGTTGTATGTATAATTCTGTTTATGGATTTTTAGATTCTTTGACGGTTATAAGAATGTACAGGAGTTGTAGAAGGGATAACTAAATGTGGTTATATGAGATGTTACCTTATGTGATTCATACTTGATTGATTTACTGAGTGTGAATTAGGACAATAAAACTGAGATTAAAAATATTAAAAAATAAATAGTAGAAAAAAAGAAATTAAGAATTACTTAAAAAAAAAGCCTAATTACATATCATTTTTTAGTTTAAATTTAAATTTAAATTTTTTTGTAATCAAAATCAAAATTAAAATTAAAATCAAATCTCACAACAAAAATGAAAATCACAACAACAAAAAACGATATTAAAAAAAAACAAAACAAAAAATAAAAAAATAAAAAAGGCCAAATAAAAAAAAAGGAAAAAACAAAAAGCCCGACATTCTAATTTTCGGCATCTCCTCACCCTTGCTTCTTGCACAACCAGCACCCATATCACAGCCCCACTTCTGCACTTCACGGTCACTTCTCCCACCACAGAGCACGTCACAGCCCACACACTTCTCACCCACTGACAGAGACACTCAAACTGGACAAAGAGGGGACCATTCAAAAAGAGAGAGCAACGAAGAGAGGGGGGCGACAAAAAGAGGGCAGCGTGAAGCAAAAGAAAAAAGGCAGAGAACGGAGAGCAGAGAGAAAAAATAGGAGAGGAGACTTGGGCATCTCTAGAGAAGGGAATTAAGAGAAATCGAGAAAGAATTTGGTTGTGGAGAGTTGAAAACTTTGCCTCCTC
Source organism: Castanospermum australe (assembly GCA_019955255.1). Classification (NCBI taxonomy): domain Eukaryota; kingdom Viridiplantae; phylum Streptophyta; class Magnoliopsida; order Fabales; family Fabaceae; genus Castanospermum; species Castanospermum australe. The sequence continues at coordinate 531,267 of NSJW01000150.1, forward strand.
GGTTCACGGCCAACCTCAGCGGAAAGGTAAGGGTACTTCCTATCCTTTGAGGTTATCCTTGTTTTGGATTTTTATTTTCTTGGTCTGGGCAGTTTCTTTTTCTTTTTCTGGTTCCAAGAGGTGAAATTAGTGTAAGATTTATGATCTTGAGTTTTGGCATGGTGTTTTGGTTCAAGGCTTCGGAGGTTGCTTTCAGTGTGTAATGCTTAATACGAGTAGGAAATTCCCCATCATCCGTCTATTTCTCTTTAAACTTGCTCTGCTTTCTGGACTAGGAACAGGGTTGAGGCGTTCAGCTTGAAAGATTCAAAAAAGAGGTCTATGAGAATTTAGAATGGATGTAACATAAAATCGCTGGGTGTAGATGCCTAGTTTCATATACAGAAGTCTTTCAATTTGAGGGCAGTCCACTTAGGCACAAGTTTGAGGAAGAAGTTGGTACGTCTATTTTGTCCAACCCCTGTCCCAGCCCCCCAAAGTCTCCACCATGAAGCATCCTCCAAAGCCACGTACGGCATGTGCTGTCCCTTTGTCGTAAGTGATAGTTTTTTTTTTTCCTCTTTCTCGTTTTTTCTTTTCTTGCATTGAGAAAAGTGATGGTGTTTCTTTGTACGATTGCTGTTGCATGTTGACAGTTGCTTCACTTCTTACTTTGACACCTAATTCATCTACGTAGCTCCTGATTTGAACTTATGATTGTGATTGTAGTTGAAGATGTGATTGTACATTATAAAAATTATAAATAATTATAAAAAAATATAAAAATATAATTAATACAGTTATAATTATGATTATATAAACTCTTATAATAATAATATTATATTTGTTACATGCTGGAATCTAAAACCATACCATTCAATAGGTTAACATTTTATGTAAAAGTCTCCAAATGACTCAACATAGTCAAATCACACGAGAATGTTACAAGAAAAGTCCATGGTTTCAAAGAACAAAAGGGGGACTGTTGTTACAGTATCGGTCTTGAATGACCAAATAGGCTGTGGAATTCCCTTGTCTTTACTTTGCTTGTTTACGTTCAAAAGCTCCCTCTTGGTATAGCTTGCCTAGCTGGAAGCCAAAATAGTTGGCGGAGGCATCTTTTGATTTAATTATTGTTTTCATTTTTTTAACTTTATTTGCTTTTTTATTTATTTGTTTATTATCTTTTCATCATGTATTTCGTTTATGTTTCTTGTTTTGTTTTATTCTTTTGGTTTATTTGTGATAATCAGATTTATGCTTTATTTCCAATTTGTGAATTTTTTTTACATATTTTCATAATTTATAGTTTCTCATGCCTTTTTGTTCATTTACAATTTAATAATCTTGTATTATTTTGTTGACTTTTGAGTGGCTTGTTTTTTATTTACTCACATTAAATCATTTTATTTATTTTTTATTATTTTTATTTCATAAATGATTTTTTTAGCCACATAAGATTTTTGTATAGTAATAAAATAATAAATAATATTTTTATTTTAAAATTTAACTTAATGTCTTGCAAAGTCATGTACTCTCTTGATTATTTTAGAAATTATTTCATGGTCTAGTGTCATATCTAATCTCCTTTAACATTTGTATTTATTTATTTTCATAAACAATCAGATAATTTTTTTTATTAATCATTTAAATATTTTTGTTAAGGCCCTACATAGTCATGTACTCTCTCAGCTATTTTTAAGGATTATTTCGTAGCTTGGTGCCATATCTAATTCTCTTTAACATTTGTATTTATTTATTTTAATAAACAATCAAATCATTTTTTAATTAATTATTTAAATATTTTCGTTTGGTAGCCCTACAAAGTCACGTACTCTTTTGGCTATTTAAGTGATTGTTTTTGTGGCCTAGTTCCATGTTCGATTCCCTCTAACATTTGTTTAATGTGTTTATTCATGTCAATGAATTAAATAATTTTTTATTAATTATTTAAATGGTTACGTACTTTCTTGGCTATTTTTTGACTGTCAATTGTTTCGTGGCCTTGTGCCATGTCCAATCTTGCTTAAGAAACATTAGCCTTTTTATTAAAAAAATTAGATCAATTTCTTTTAAAAAAATTAGATCAATTTTTTTAAAAAAAATCAAATAAGATAATTTATCAAAATTCCTAATTAAAATCCCTCAACACACAAGCCATTAGGAGTCCAAATTACATGGGACCAAAGCCATTAGTTATGTTTTTAATTTGGGCCAGTTTTGGAGTCCTGACCCTGTTTAGTTTTAGGTTTAAATAGCATATTAGGGTAACATGAACAACAGCTTTTGATTTTGGAGAAATTTCAGATCTATACCTCTTCTCTTTTCTTTCATCTTTGTTCATCTTGTTCTTCTTTTTCTTTCCTTTTCGTTTTCTATTTTTTTTCCCAGCCATGGTAGGCTAACTTTCCATTCAATCAACCCATGAGTTGAGGATTTTGCTGTTGAATCCAGAGGACCCGTGCACTCCATGAACTGAATTCGTTTTTCTTCCCCCTTTACTCGAATTGAGCAACACGATTGTGTACGTTGAATCCGAGCGGATGAGGTTTGTCCATGAGGTTTGTTTATAATTTCTGTATTTTGATCATCTAGGGGAAGGGATTAAATGTTAGATTTAATATTTAGGTTGATTAACCCAAGGAACTTAAAATCAAAACAGGTTGAAGTGAACACTGTGCAATGGCATGGGTGAACACGCTAAGAGTTTGATTAAATGCTGGGTGATTGTCTAGTAGAGAGGGTTCCTATATGAATGCAGGGATTCCGATTTGTTTAGGGTCAACCACGAGATTCAGTAATTCTTTGTCCAGTGACGAATGTCCTTGAAACCTCAATTCTGGATTGGTTTATTGCTTTTAAATTATTAATTTCGTTTTATCTTTTACTTTAATTTTCTCTTGCTTTAATTTTAATCGAATTAAAACCCCCTATTTATTATTTTGTTTTTTAATTGAGTGATTTAGTTCTATGCAAAAATCCTTGGGAGACGATCCAGGTTGTCCTATATTACAAATTTCTTTATAAGCCTGGTTAATTTGAGTGAGTTCGACAGTTCACGTCAAATTTTGGCGCCGTTGCCGGGGAATTTTTGTATTGTTCTTTTGATATCGATTATTGCATATTAATAGTAGATTAGAATAGAGTAGCTGCATTTCATTTTATTCCTTGTTCCACACTTGAGTAGAGTAGAGTAGCTTAGTAGTGTCGAAAGTGTCGCATAATTGGACTAACCTGTGGAGTTAGGTGCTGAGGCTAGGTATCCAAAGTTTATCCACCATCCTGAGCAAAACTAACCCCTTTGGAGCTAATCTGGGGTCAAAATCTCGAAATTACTTCATCTGGTATGAGTTTTCTTGCTAAATTCCATCGTTTAGACCACTTTTTCATATTTTTTTTTATTTTCGTGATTTTTAAAAATCACCAAAAAATTATAGAAAATCAAAAATACATTTTAGAATTTTACTGTGGTGGTCCTATAATTTTTAAAATTCATTTGATAGTGTTTCTGATTTTATTTTGGCTAATTTTCTTAGTGTAGTTTACATATTTTGTATGCTGTTAGTGTTTTTGCCTGTTATGCCTTATGTTGTATGACTAGGAGTAGTAACAATACACATGACCTGATTGCTTTTGATCCTAAAATAGAGAAAACATTGCATGTTGCTAGAAGGGCTTCTAGGCTAAGTCATAGGATTGTTACTGAACTTGATCCTGAGTCTGAGCATATTCAGCATATTAAGCATTCTGATTCTGTTCCATCTGTTAATTTTCCTAGTTCTTCTAATAGTGTAGATTTTACTTATTCTAGTAATAGTTTCATTAATTCTGAGAGCATGGACAATAGAACTTTAAAGGAATTGGCTGCACCTGACGTTAACTATCAACCCTTGTGCATCCAATATCCTGAACTTGATGCTGACTTTGAGCTTAAATCTGGTCTTATCCATTTGCTTCCCAAGTTTCATGGTCTTGCAGGTGAGGATCCACATAAGCATTTGAAGGAGTTCCATGTGGTTTGCAGCACAATGAAACCACAAGGAATTGATGAGGAGCAGATTAAATTGAGAGCTTTTTCCTTTCTCTCTAGATGGAGGAGCTAAGGACTGGCTGTATTACCTTCAACCCTCATCCATTGGAAGCTGGAATGACATGAAGAGATTATTTTTGGAGAAGTTTTTCCCAGCCTCAAGAGCCACTGCAATCAGAAAGGAGATATGTGGCATAAGGCAAGCAAATGGAGAGAATTTGCATGAATACTGGGAGAGGTTCAAGAGGCTATGTGCAAGCTGTCCACACCACCAGATATCTGATCAGTTGCTGATAGTATACTTCTATGAAGGCTTGTTACCCATGGACAGAAATATGGTGGATGCAGCCAGTGGTGGAGCTTTAGTTGATAAGACACCTGCTGCGGCCAGAGAATTGATAGCAAACATGGCAGCTAATTCCCAACAATTCAGCACTAGAGCAACCAGCAGTGGGGTGTTCTCAATTCAAGCACCCCAGTCCAATATCACAGTGCCCAGAAACCAGCAGTAGCGTCCAGTGCAGACCACCAAAGACTGGAAAATAGACTAGACGAATTGACCTCATTAGTAAGGCAATTGGCAGTGACACAAATAGTGCATTCTCCTACTCCACAGATAAGCAGACCATGTGGTATCTGTTCTGATCCACTCCATCCCCACTGATGCTTGCTCAACTCTGCAAGAGGGCACCTCTCCAGACCAACTCAGTAGCTGCAGCAGGAGTCTTTCCTGGAAAGCCACAGTATCAACAGCAACATAATCCATTTTCAAACACTTATAATTCTGGTTGGAGAGATCATCCAAACTTAAGATGGAACCAGAACCAGCAGAATTTTCCACAATACTAACATAGGCAGTTTCCACAGCACAAACAGAATTTCTAACAGTCTGTACCTCCACAGCCAGGGCAACAGCAGCCACCAGCCACAACAGCAGACCAGTAGTGGTCTTTCACTGGAAGATTTGGTGAAGCAGCTTGCAACGAACAATTTGGAATTCCAGTAGAGAACTGAATCTTTCATTCAGAATTTGCAAACTCAGATTGAGCAGTTAGCAACATCACTGAACCAGCTCCAACCCCAGGGATCTAATAACTCTCTCTTCCTTCACAGACAATTCCTAATCCGAAGGGGAATGTCAATGCTATATCCCTTAAGGTCTGGCAAGCAACTAGAAGAGCCCAAGCAAGCTGCAGTTGAGGCTGAACCAACCCTAGAAAAGGAAAGACTGATGCTAAGAAAAGTGAAACATTGAAGCAAGGCAATGATGAGTCTGAAACTCCTATCCTTCTACCTTTCCCTCAAAGAGCCCTTCAATCCCAAAAAGTTGGCAGAGAAAGCACAAGAGAAGGAGATCCTAGAGACGTTCAGAAAAGTTGAAGTTAACATCCCTCTCTTAGATGCGATCAAGCAGATTCCCAAATATGCCAAATTTCTGAAGGAGTTATGTACCAACAAGAGGCGACTGAAGGGGAATGAGCGAGTGAGCTTGAGCCAGAATGTGTCAGCACTCATCCAGCCCATGCCTAAGAAGTGCAAAGATCCAGGGACGTTTACTATTCCTTGCATAATTGGAAATTGTAAATTTGATGATTGCATGTTAGACTTAGGTGCTTCCATAAATGTCATGCCTGAATCTCTTTATAATTCTCTTGGCCTCGGTCCTTTGCGTGCTATTGGTGTTGTTATCCAGTTAGCTAATAGGAGTAATGCTCACCCTGCTGGTCTGATTGAGGATGTTTTAGTTAGAGTAAATGAATTAATATTCCCTGCTGATTTTTACATTTTAGAGATGGAGGGTGAGTCTCCTAGCAGTGGACCCCCGATTATTCTCGGGAGGCCTTTCTTGAAAACATCTAGGACTAAGATAGATGTGCATTCTGGTACTCTTTCCATGGAATTTGGTGATAGTATTGTGCATTTTAATATCTTTGATGCCATGAAACATCCTAGGGAAGAGCATTCAGTTTTTGTGTATTGATGTGATTGATGATGTGGTTGATGATGTTTATGTTGAATTGTGTGTTGATTATCTAGATTTTGTATCTGTTAATGACGCTGTTTTTTGTGGTTGTACTGATAATGAATGGTGCCCTGTTTGCACTGAATTTTCATGCTTTTCTAGTTTTTGTGATGCACTAGATAGTGATGGTGATTCTGATTTAAGTGGTGATTCTGACTTGCTTGGGGATGTTAATTCTGATGTGAACATTGTGCAGTCCGGGCAAAGTTTTGCTTCCTTAAATTTATTTTCAGGCACTACAGGTTCAACTGATGTACATGCTGCAAAATTGGTGCAACCCACCAAACTTCTTCCCTCTACTGAGCAGCCGCCTATGTTGGAGCTGAAATCTCTACCTGATCACTTAAAATATGCCTTCCTGGAGGAGAATGAGCAGCTGCCAGTCATTGTGGCAAGAAACCTTCTACCTGATCAAGAGGAGCAGCTGATGAGATTATTGAAGGAAAATAAGAAGGCGATTGGGTGGACTTTAGCTGATATTGTTGGCATTAGCCCTTCTATGTGCATGCATCGAATTTCATTGGAAGAGGGTGCTAAGCCAGTGAGGCAACCTCAGAGGCGCCTGAATCCCCTTATTCTGGATGTGGTGAAGAAGGAAGTGACTAAGCTCCTGTAAGATGGCATTATCTACCCCATCTCTGACAGCCAGTGGGTCAGCCCAAGTTCAGGTAGTCCCCAAAAAGTCTGGAGTGACTGTAGTGGCCAACCAGAAAAATGAGCTAATTCCCACAAGAGCTCAGAACAGCTGGAGAGTCTGCATAGACTACCGAAAGCTCAAACCAGGCCACCCGCAAGGATCACTATCCTTTACCCTTTATTGATCAGATGTTAGAGCGGTTGGCTGGCAAGTCTCACTATTGTTTCTTGGATGGCTACTCAGGCTACTTCCAAATCCATATTGCACCAGAAGATCAAGAGAAGACTACCTTCACATGCCCCTTTGGAACATTTGCTTACAGAAGGATGCCCTTTGGACTCTGCAATGCGCCTTGGGACCTTTCAGCGGTGCATGGTAAGCATCTTTTCTGAATTTTTAGAGGATTGCATGGAAGTTTTGTGGATGATTTTACTGTGTATGGGTCTTCTTTNATATTGCACCTAAGATCAAGAGAAGACTATCTTCACATGCCCCTTTGGAACATTTGCATACAAAAGGATGCCCTTTGGACTCTGCAATGCGCCTGGAACCTTTCAGCGATGCATGGTAAGCATCTTTTCTGAATTTTTAGAGGATTGCATGGAAGTATTTATGGATGATTTTACTGTGTATGGGTCTTCTTTTGATGCATGCTTGGGTAGTTTGGCTAGAGTCTTGAATAAATGCATTGAGACCAATCTTGTGTTAAACTTTGAGAAATGTCATTTCATGGTTGAGTTAGGGATAGTTTTAGGACACGTAGTGTCTAGAAAGGGTATTGAGGTACATCGTGCTAAGATAGATGTTATTTCTGCTTTACCTTACCCCGCGTCTGGCGGGAAGTGCGTTCTTTTCTTGGTCATGCAGGATCTACCGGCGCTTCATCCAGAACTTTAGCAAGATTGCTCGCCCTGTCCAAACCTTCTACAGCACGACACAGATTTTCTGTTTGATGATGAGTGTAAGTCGGCCTTTAATCATTTGAAGCGCTGCCTGACCACAACTCCGGTGATCCAGCCACAGATTGGTCTCTTCCATTTGAGCTGATATGCGATGCCTCCACTATGCTATTGGTGCAGTTCTTGCTCAACGGGTCAATAAGGCCCCTCATGTCATTGCCTATGCCTCCAAGACTTTGGATTCTACCCAGTCTAATTACACAACCACTGAGAAAGAACTTTTGGCTTGTAGTTTTTGTACTTGATAAGTTTAGGTCATATTTGCTAGATATTAGGGTGATTGTCTTTTCTGACCATGCAGTCTTGAAGTTTCTTTTGAAAAAGGCAGATGCTAAGCTTGACTTATTCGGTGGATGTTGTTGCTCCAAGAATTCGACATTGAGATTAAGGATAGAAGTGGAGCAGAGAACTGGGTAGCTGATCACTTGAGTCGGATCACTCACCATCCTTCTGACCTCTCTCCCATTCGGGATGATTTTCCTGATGAGCAGCTTTTACAGCTACATGGTAAGCTTCCATGGTATGCTGACTTGGTAAATTATTTGGTTGCTGGTGTTTTACCTGCTGATTCCACTAGGGCCTAGACTCTGAAATTGAAAAGTGAATCTAAAACTATGTTTGGGATGACCCTTATTTGTGGAGATTCTGTAATGACCAAGTAATTAGGAGATGTATGGCTGAGAATGAGTTTCATTCCATTTTACATTTTTGCCATGCTTCTGCCTGTGGTGGTCACTTTTGGACCCCAAAGAACTGCTAGGAAAGTGTTAGATTGTGGTTTATTTTGGCCTTCCTTGTTTCATGATTCATATCTGTTTTGCAAGTCATGTGAGAACTGTCAGAGGGTAGGGAGTATTTCCCTTAGGCATGAGATGCCCCAGCAACCTATACTGTTTTATGAAGTTTTTGATGTTTGGGGTATTGATTTTGTGAGTCCATTTCCGGTTTCCCATGGTTTTACTTACATATTGCTGGCTGTTGATTATGTCTCAAAATGGGTTGAGGGAAAAGCCACCCGGACTGATGATTCTGCTGTGGTTGTAGATTTTGTCAGGTCTCACATTTTTTTGCAGGTTTGGTGTTCCTAGAGCTATTATCAGTGACCAGGGCTCTCATTTTTGTAACCGAAGCATGGATGCTTTATTACGGAAGTATGGAGTGATTCACAAGGTTGCCATAGCATACCACCCACAGACCAATGGCCAAGCTGAAATCTTCGAACAGAGAGATTAAGCAAATCCTTCAAAAGACTGTTAATTCTAACCAGAAAGATTGGAGCAAGAGGCTAGATGACGCTTTGTGGGCATATCAGACTGCCTACAAGACTCCGATTGGGATGTCTCCCTATCGGCTTGTCTTTGGTAAGGCATGTCATCTTCCGGTAGAGTTGCAGCATCAGGCATATTGGGCCATTAAGCAGTGCAACATGGATTTGGACCCAGTCGGGGGTGGAGAGGAAGCTGCAATTGCAAAGCTGGAAGAGCTTAGATTGGATGCCTATGAGAGTTCGCGTTATACAAGGAAAAGACAAATGCATTCCATGATAAGCAAATCCTGAGAAAAGAGTTTGTTGTGGGCCAGAAAGTCCTCTTATTTAACTCCCGTCTCAAATTTATGCCTGGTAACTTAGATCTAGATGGATGGTCCTTTTTGTGATTACTAATGTTTTTTCCTTTTGGTGCAGTAGAACTGTGTGATGAGCGGACCAGGAGTACTTTCACAGTGAATGGACATCGCCATAAGCATTTTTATGAGGGACCCCAGTAGCTGCCAGTGGAGGCAGCTCACTGATGCCACGTACCCTCCCTCAGGAGGATAGGGAGTCTTCTTGCTCTTTTCTCTATTTTTCTTTTCTTTGCATTTTTAATTTCAACTTTGATTGTTAATAACAGGATTTTGTGAATAATACAGTCTGAACCCTTCTTTTGATAATTGTTGAGATGTACATAGTTTTCAACTTGGATATTTTGTTTTTGATGGATCATTCTGTTGGACTGAATTTCTCAACTCTTAGATTATCTGACTTGATAGTTGATTTTGTGATGCTGATTGTGTTGCTGGTATTGACCCTTGTCAGATTTTGGGCCTATGTGAATGGAATTTATTTTCTGCCATTCTTTCTTTCTTGTGTGTTTCTGCTCATGATTTTGTTCTCTAGAACTTGCCCTTTTTCTTTTTGAAACTACATTTTTCACTGGCATGCATAAATATGATAGAGGCCTTCTTTCTTTTATTTACCACTTTGGCCAGATAGTCCATCCCTTGCATTATATTCCTGTTGGTTAGCCCCTTCATGCCTTTTTGTATCATCCTTATCTTAGCCACATTACAAGCCTAAGTGTAAAACCATTTCATTCCGCACCTTGAAAATTTATTGAAGCATTGGTTTCACCTTAGTGTGGTGTTTAAGTGTGGGGGTTGCCCAGAGCGTGTAACATTTTAAGTGTGGGGGGAGGTATTTGATGCTAATTGTCATTTGGCATTAGTTTGGTCATTGTGCTTATGTAAGTAATTGTGAAATTTTTCTCAAAAAAAAAAGAGAGATAAAAAAAAAAGATAAAAATCTGAAAAAAAATATTATATATATATATGGAAAAAAAAAGTCAATTTGAGAAAAATTTGGTGTAATAATGAGTTTTGGGGAAGGAAAAGAGTTTGTTGAAAAAGGCGACTTGTTTGTAAAAGTGCATTTCATTTAGTTGGTTTTGAGCAAACCTTTGTGTTTCTTGACTAATGCTCTTTTAAATTTCTTGGGTGCTTAGCCTTTCATTTCCAAACTTGTCCATGCCTTCACCATAGCCCCATTACAAACCTTGAATAAATAAGTCCTCTTGATTTGTGCATGCATGTGTTTTGAGTAGTGGAGAAGTAGAATTTGAGCAAGCTTATGGTAGGGCAATTTTCTTGAGTAGAATTTGAGTGATACACTTGCTACCTATACACTTGAAGAGATTGATTGAGAGCATACCTTGAGAGGCCATTTTGCGTGATTAGCATCATCAATTGAGATTGTCATGTTTTATAATTTGAGATGAAGAAATTTCTGTCATGATTGGTTGATCTTTTGAAGTTTTATATACCTTGTTCAAGTTTTGCATTCTTGACAATTATTAGAAAGGAGAGATTTATCTTTTAGTCATTTTCTTTGTTTTATCATTTCTTTAGTTTTGTTTTGAGTTTTTAATTTTGCCCAAGAGTGCAAAAGGATAAGTGTGGGGCATTTGATAATTGAATTTTATCTCACTTAATTGTTGCATTTGATTAATGATTTTATGGCTGTTTAGTGTGTAATTAATGATTTTTAGTCTAAATTGGGCTTTGGGCTTTTAATTGGATTTTAATTCATTTTCGTGCTATTTTTTCAAATTTATACTGTTCTAGTATTTTGATCATAACTTTTGTTCTCAGTATCCGATTAACCTCATTCTTATTTCGTTTTGCAGATAACTCAAAGAGCTACAAAATGGTATTAGAGGCTTGAAGGCCAAATTCGGACAAGAAGACAGTCAAAATTGGAACCAAAGTCAGTTACAAAATTCTGAAGCTATGTTTAGTTAATTGGGCTTAACTTTGTCATTAAGAGTCCAAATTACCTAGGACCAAAGCCATTAGTTATGTTTTTTAATTTGGGCCAGTTTTGGAGCCCTGACCCGGTTTAGTTTTAGGTTTAAATAGCAGATTAGGGCCACATGAACAGCAGCTTTTGATTTTCGAGAAATTTCATATCTACGCCTCTCTTCTCTTCTCTCTTCTGTTCATCTTGTTCTTCTTTTTTCTTTCCTTTTCGTTTTCCTGTTTTTTTCCCAGCCATAGTAGGCTAACTTTCTAATCAATCAACCCATGAGTTGAGGTTTCTGCTATTGAATCCAGAGGACCCGTACTCTCCATGAACTGAATCCGTTTGTCTTCCCCCTTTACTCGAATTGAGCAACACGATTGTGTACGTTGAATCCGAGCGAATGAGGTTTGTTTATGATTTCTGTATTTTGATCATTCAGGGGAAGGGATTAAATGTTAGATTTAATATTTAGGTTAAATTAACCCAAGGGACTTAAAATCAAAAACAGGTTGAAGTGAACACTGTGCGATGGCATGAGTGAACACGCCAAGAGTTTGATTAAATGCTAGGTGATTGTCTAGTAGAGAGAGGGTTCCTATATGAATGCAGGGATTCCGATTTGTTTAGGGTCAACCACGCGATTCAGTAATTCTTTGTCCAGTGACGGATGTCCTTGAAACCTCAATTCTGAGTTGGTTGATTGCTTTTAAATTATTAATTTCATTTTATCTCTTGCTTTAATTTTTCTCTTGCTTTAATTTTAATCGAATTAAAACCCCCCTGTTTATTGTTTTGTTTTTAATTGAGTGATTTAGTTCTATGCAAAAATCCTTGGGAGACCATCTAGGTTGTCCTATATTTTACAAATTTCTTTATAAGCCTGGTTAATTTGAGTGAGTTCGACAGTTCACGTCACAAGTCAGGCAAAATTTATAGTTTAAGGTAAATAACAAATGAGAAAAGAGTTACATGACAAAATTTCAAAACCCAATAGAGGCATCAGAATAAATCCAAAAAAAGTTTCTAATTGCAATCCAAACACTTACACACAAAGAGAAAAAATAAAAAGTGTACCTAAAAAGGAAGACAGTGAGTGAGGGAAGAGTGAGTGACACCGAGGGAGAGTGAAGGAACATTCTCCATTGAAGAGGAGCGGAGGGAACTACTAATATTTTATGAATATTAACCAACTAACTTTGTAATTTGTTATGCTTTTAAGCAATCTAATTCAAATTAAACTACCAAAATTTTGGTAGCATTTCCCCTATAATATCAACAACCCTAAACATTACAATACCTAATTTATTCAATAATAGGCAGTTCAGAATCACTCAGATATACCAGGTAGTTTAAAATTAAATATCAGATAGTTCAGAAATACTTTTATACAATAAAGCATATACATAATTAATTAAATATAATGCCAAAGTAAATCTAAAGGCAAAATCCAAATATATTTAAGTCTAAGTAACTTCATAGAACTGAATCCTCTTAAACCGAAATAATAGTTTGCAAAGTTTTGGATAGTTAAATCTATATTAAGTCTTAAAAATAAATGTGGCACTCAATCAAATTGATTATTTTGAAATTTGAAATAGAAAGAACATATTAGTGAAATTGATTATTCAATTCATAATATTCATTTTAACTAATTTTTTAATTTGACCATTCATATTCCTTCCATCTTTTTAAATTTTTTTTAAAATTCACTTTAACTTTAACTAATTTTCTAAATTGATCATTCCCACGCCTTCCACCCTTTTTAATTTTTCCTAAAATCAAGTTTAACTAATTTTCTAATTTGTTCATTCTCATTCCTTCTATTTTCTAATTTTTGAGTTCCCATGCTTTCCATCTTATTTAATTTTGCTTAATATCCATTTTAACTTATTTTCTAATTTGACCATTCCTATTCCTTCAATCTTCTTTAATTTTTTCTAAAATCCACTTTAACTAATTTTTTAATTTGCCCATTCCTATTCCTTTCATCTTCTTTAATTTTTTTAAAAATTCACTTTAACTAATTTTCTAATTTGACCATTCCTATGCCATCCAACCTCTTTAATTTTTCATAATATCCTTTTAATTAATTTTCTAATTTTCTCATTGTCATTCCTTCTATTTTCTAATTTTTTGTATTTCCATGCTTTCCATCTTCTTTAATTTTCCTTAATATCCATTTTAACTAATTTTTTAATTTGACCATTCTCATTCCTTTCATTTTCTCTAATTTTTCCTAGTTAGGAACACTCTTAATTTCTAACAAATCCTTACACCAAATTTTAGAATGAATTTCAGAACAAAATTCACACCATATGAAATATCATTAGCACATCAAATCAAAGACCATAATCAAACACCAAACACACATGTAAATTTATTCCATAATTGGTAACCAAACTCACAACAAAATAAATTATGCACAAGCTCTCAAAAATGGAGGAAAATTAACCTTTGAGGAGCTTCACCAGAGCAGGAGGAGCCTCACCGGTGGCATACCACAGGAGTTCCTTTCGTCGACAGCAACAACGGCACTTGGAAGACTCAGTTACAAGTAAAGGGGAGGAAGGGGACTTCATCGATGGTTACAGCGGAATGATCACGGAACTCTGTCGCTGGCAATGGAAGAGTATGAAGGAGGAGGAGGGAGGAGATGGGGGGCTATATAGGAGGGGAGGCACCATTAGGGCTCAAGAGGGAATAAGGGAGGAAGAAGAAAGGGAAAGGGCTGTGTTTTGATAAATGAATCAGAGATGAAATTTCTATCTCCAAGTTATTTTTTTTTTAATTTTCACGCTCAATCAGACACAGAATCCATGTTTGAGACTTTTTTCTCACTACTTATTGCCATGGTACACTCAAAGATGGAAAAATTTCGTGTCTAATATTTTTTTTTAAAATTTCTAATCAGACACGAATTTTGTTCCGTGTCTAACATCTAATTATTCTGAGATGTTATTTTTTCCATATAGACATGGAAATATTTCATTTCTATATAGATTATAATTTTTTAAAAAAATATTTAGACATAGAATTAGAGACTGTTTAGTCAAACACAAAAAAATTCCGTGTCTGATTCCATCTCTAACTACTAAAAAATTTTTCTCGTGTCAAGGTCATATGCTCCGTGTGTATTTATGTGTCTATCAGAGACAGAAAATTTTATGTCTCTAATTTTTGTCTGATTTCTGGGTCTAAATTTATTTTTTTAGTGGTGTGTTAGTTTGAGGAAGCTCTATTTGTTGCTTGATCGATCTAATTGCAGTAGGACTATGTCTTGTGGCAAGAATTTTGGTAGAGAAAATTCAAGATAAAGTTCTAGGCTACTGTCAGATTATAGAGATAAGGAATGCTATTATTGTCATGAGATGGATTACATTAAATTTAAGTATAGGAAGCAAAAACCAGATATGGGAGAATTTGAGAAGAGCAAAGAAAAAGGAAAAGAAAAGTGATGTTACAATTGTTGTTCTAGCATATATGAATAATGAAAATAAACTATTGATGGTTGAAGAAGATCATAGTATTTCTGGTGATTGTTGGCTTTTGGATTCTACTTGTTTTAATCATATTTGTTCTAAGAAAGAATGGTTTGACATTTATGATGCTTGTGATGTGAAGTAGTGAAATTGGCTAATGGTGATTGCTTGAATGTTGTTGGAAATGGTATGGTGAAAATTAAGCTACAAATGGTAGTGTGAAGACATTTGGTGATGTGAGGTATATGCCTACACTTAGGAGGAATCTAATTTCTTTAGATAGATTTGATGTACTTGGATATGGATATTCTAGAAGAGGTGGAGTTATGCATCTTTGTCGAGGTGCTTTGGTGATAATGAAGGGTAAAAAGAGTAGTGGCAATTTGTATCAGTTGATAGGGGAGACTATGATAAGAAAAGGCAATGGTTAAGCTTAGAGTAATATGAAGAAAGTGGAGTGTATGTATTTGCCAAAGAAAAATGTGACATTTGTAGATACTTTAGTGAAGCCTAGTGGCACTTATAGGTGATATTTGGAGTTTGTTCTACTCACAAGACATGTGATTGGGCTTTTAAGTGGAGTTCATTTGAAGAAAAAACAACAGGTGTGAAGTGTGTGCATGTGAGTCCATGACAACATTAAGGGAATAGATGAGTTTTCAGGATTGATTATTATAATTTTTTTTTATTAAAAGTAGTGGATTGATTTGTGAAGTTTGAGGATGTAGGCTATGAAGGCTGAACCACTTTAAATTTGTTGTGTTTTTATTTTTCTTTTATTTGTTTGATTTCTACAAGAGGGAGTTTTTTTCCTAACAAAACAAACCTAATGAAAACAGAGCTCTCCAATCAAAAGGAAACGAGGCCAAATTTAGTAAAACCTAGGCCTAATATGGATGACTGTGGGTCAGGGTTTACACCATGAAGGTTAGCAAGGGAGGAAGGAAATGATGCCTATGACTCTTAGCTGAGGAAAATGAGCAGGGAAGAAGATATTTTGTTTACAAGGATGGGACCTTTCTTGCAAAATTCCTTCTTTGTCTCTCCTTTGGTCACCTCTGGTCTCCTTAAGTCTTTGTTCTCTTTTTATTTTTTCTTAAGTGTTTTTCCTAGGTTCTCTCTTCCTTTGCTTCAACGCCCATTCTCCTCTTTTATTTTTTGTGTTGCATTCCCTTTTTTAACTCTGTCACTCTTAGGCCTTTATTAAGGGTGTTCATAACTGAATTCCAAACTGATTTAAACCAAAAAAAACCATGTCGAAAAATCGAAAATCGAACAAAACTAATTAATTTCGATTTTGTTTGGTTCCCTTTTATGAAAACCAATTGGTTCAGTTTGGTTTTTAGTTTTTATTTTTTTAACCAAACCAAACCAACTCATACTTATATGTATTTTTTTATAATTTATATACTTGTAGATGATTATATTTTAATTTCTTGTTATTAGTATGAAAATGTTTAAGTTAATTTGTTGTTAATATTTATTTGATGATGTTTATATTAAGATTTTTATACCAAATTATCCTTAATTAAACTATGAAAAGAAGAAATTTGATATATTAATTTCTTTAAGAAAAAAGCATTTGGCCAAAAAATGATTGAACCAAATCAAACCAAATTGATTGGGAATGGTTTAGTTCGATTCGGTTCCCTATTTAGAACAAAATCGATCAGTTCTCAATATAGGAAAATCAATTGATTTGGTTTGGATGACTTTTTCCCTCAAAACCAAATCGAATCAAACTGGGAAAACCGTAACCCTGACCTAGTTTCCACTTCAATGTTCCTTTCGTGTTCCCTTTTTTATTTTCACTTATCATACCTTCTACCTCTTTCTAGTTTCTATACTCTATCATAGTAGTGAGCAATGTTGTTAAACTCAGACCAGATAGTGATCCAAAGAAACTTTTGATTCAAATTCAACCGGTTGAACCATTTAAATTGGTTGGTTAAGCTGGATAATGCAATAATATGAAATCTATGATAACATTCATAAAATATTAAAAAATATTAAATATTTTTTTAAAAAAAGTTAGCTAACAAGTTGAACCAATTAAACCAGCCGGTCTAAACAGTTTTAATCACTTTTGTACAATTTTGACCAATTCAAAATGGTCTGATCATAAATTTAATTATAAAACTGAATTATAACTAGTTGAGCATTTAGTTCACGGTTAAACCTGTCGGACCATCCGATACTAACAACAGTGGCCGTGAGCTTGTGTGAACAGTGTTGTATAGGTGTAGGTGTAGTGAACAAAGGGAAAGGGAAGACCAGACATTAGTTCAACTAGAATAAGAAATCATAGTAGTAAAAAAAATGGCAGAATGTAAGGGTGATGGGCTTGGACCCAATGTGTGAATGCAATACAATTTAAACTCTAAATGTGAAATGAGTATTGCTTTTTTCTAGACTCAAAAAAAGATAAACCAAAAGAAATTTCAATTTTTGTTATTGTTTAATCTTAATTTTTTTAATTCTTTAATTTTGTTTTAACTCGAACAAAATAAATATTCACAATTTATCTCATAATTTTTTAAAAAAAGTATTATTTTATTCTTTTTAGCCACGTGCTTCATTACATGCCCCACCTCAACTTGTTCTTCAAATTTGAAACATATATGCGGACATTGTCTTCAAATATTTAAATGTGCTCTATGGCTAAGTTATCACATCAGTGTTAATGGCTACAACTGCCACCTTATTCCAGTTACATATGGGCAAATTGTCTTTAAAATTTGAGTAAATCACGAATTTGATCTTCTAAAAATTGTATCGACATTATTTTAATTTTTTAAAAAATATTAACATTAATTTAGTCCTTAAATTATAGATAGTGACATCAAAATTATCTTTATATGTATGGATATGAACTAAATTGATATAATTTTTATAATTAAGAAATTAAACTGATGTTAATTTTTTTAAAAGATTAAAATAATATCGTCTTTCATAATTGAAGAGCTAAATTGATGTTGATATTTTTAAAAAAATTAAAGTGATATTGACACAATATTTAATGGACCATAATACAACTAACAGATTTAGTTAAGAGTAGTTAACTTTACAGTTGTTAGTTAGTTAAGTTTGTTAGCTTTGTTAGAGCCGTTGTCTTTATAATCAGGTTGTATACCAGCTTGTATATAAGCATGTAAGTTAATGAGAAATTCACTTTTTCCTCCACTCATCAATCTTAATATGGTATCAGCATTAAAACTCTCCAATTCCGCTCTGCGTTTCTTCTTCTGAGACATTTTCTTGGCATTTTCTGCTTCGGCAACAAGGTACTTCTCGAATTCAACAATGGAGGATAATACAAATCCATTCTTCATTCATCATTTTGATCACCCAGGGATCACTCTGGTTTCCCAATAGTTAACTAAAGAAAATTACAATTCATGGCAATGTGCCATGACAGTGGCTTTGTCTGTGAAAAACAAACTCGGATTTATTGATGGCTCCATTCCTCGGCCAGATGATTCAGATACGCAATTCTTGAGTGCTTGGCTACGTTGCAACAACATAGTAAAGGCATGGATCTTCAATTCGGTTTCCAAAGATCTTGTTCCGAGTATCATGTACTCTGATTCTGCATTTGAGATCTGGAAAGACTTGAAAGAACGATTTTAGCAATCCAATGGCCCTCGAATCGTTCAGCTTAGGAAAGAACTCGTGAGTCTGACACAAGGCAATAGCACTGTCAGTCAATACTACTCAAAGAAAAAGGCAATTTGGGATGAGCTGAATGATTACAAACCAACTTGTTCTTGTTCATGTGGAGGTGCAAAATCGCTCATTGAATACTCTCAAATTGAGTATGTGATGTGTTTCTTGATGGGGCTCAATGAGTCTTTCTCCCACATTCGTGGTCAGTTGCTGCTCAATGATCCCATTCCACCTATCAACAGAGTCTTCTCTCTTGTCGTTCAAGAGGAAAAGCAAAAAGAGATTGGTTCAGGCTTATCTTTGGCAACAGACAATGTTCAGTCTGCATTTGCTGTTAAAGCTGACAATACTAGTAAGCAAGCTACTGATGCTTATAAGGTAAAACAGATGAAGAAGGATAGGCCCATATGTGCACATTATGGTGTTCCTGGACACACTGTAGATAAATGTTTCAAAATACATGGGTACCCACCGGGTTACAAGACTCGTTCCAAGCAGAATGGTAATAAGCCCCATGTAAATATGGTCTCTGAAGACACTGCTATACAGAGTGCTAGTGGGTCAGCCCCTCCTTTAAAAGCTGCACAATGCCAGCAACTGCTGTCACTGTTGTCTTCCCAAATGTCCCTTGCTCTCAATCCCAAAATGGAGCTTCTAACACTGTAACTTCTTCTTCAGGTGGTATCATTTTGTCTACTCTTTCTCCTGGTCTTGTGGGATCAATTCATAATTGGATCATTGACTCAGGAGCTTCTAGTCATATTTGTTTCTCTTCGGAGTATTTTCTAACTTTTCAGAAAGTACCAAATCTATTTGTCACTTTACCAAATCAATCAAAAGTCATAGTTTCTGGTGTAGGCTCAGTTCAGCTTTCACCACAAATAATTCTTCAAAATGTCCTTTATATTCCTAGTTTTCGATTCAACTTAATATCAGTTAGTCGTCTCTTACAAAATTCAAATTTCTCCATGATGTTTTTCACCAAGTTTGTTTGTGATACAGGACAGCAACACTTCCAGGATGATTGGCAGGGGTGATCTTCTTGAAGGACTCTATGTCTTCAGAACTCATCCACCAAATCCTATCCTATCTGTATCAATTCCTACTACTCATTGTAATAAACCATCTTGTAATCAAGTATCCGATGTAATTTGGCATTCTCGGTTAGGCCATTTGTCTTCAAAGAGATTCAAAGTCTTGAACAGTAAATACAATTTAGTTTCTTCTCATTCAAATTCTCATGTCTCTGACATTTGCCCTTTAGCAAAACAACGCAGGTTGTCTTTTCCATCTAATTCCCATGTTTCCTCTGCTCCATTTGATTTGATTCATTGTGAAATTTAGGGACCTTATAAGGAACCCACATATACTGGCCAGAGGTATTTCCTAACATTAGTAGATGACAATACATGGTTTACATGGGTTTTTCTATTAAAACACAAGTCTGAAGCTCCAAAGTTCATAATTCAGTTCTTTACATATGCTGAAACACAATTTGGAGTTAAAATCAAAGCATTCAGGTCTGATAATGCTCCAGAGTTGGCATTAATTGATTTTCTTCATACACATGGCATTGTCCACCACTTGTGTAGAAAGACCTGAGCAAAACTCAGTCGTAGAGGGGAAACACCAACACTTGTTGAATGTTGCAAGATCACTCTATTTTCAATTAAGAGTTCCAATATCTTTTTAGGGTCATTGTGTGTTGACTGCTATATTTCTCATTAACCGTGTTCCTTCATCTATTGACACGTGTCATACTCCTTATAAGCTATTATATAAGAAAGCACTAGACTATAATGCATTGAAACTATTTGGTTGTTTGTGTTTTGCTTCAACCTTGCCCTCAAAGAGGGATAAATTTTCTCCTCGAGCTTTGCCAGCTGTTTTTGTGGGTTATTCAAAAGGAGTGAAAGGATATCTGCTATATGACATCACTCACAGAAGATTTTTTGTTTCCAGATATGTAATTTTCCATGAGTACTCCTTTCCCTTTCATACAGTTGTCTCTCAAGAAACTATAGATTGATCCATTTCCAGATTTGGTTATTCCATTGCCAATGCTTGATTCTTCTGCAGACAGACAACTGAAGTCATTCATCAACCTGTAGCTGTTCAAAATGATAATAATGAACAGATTGCAGCAGCTGATGAAGCAGTTAATCCAGTGCCTGCACCTACTGCAACAAATCTGCCAAGGAGAACTTCCAGAAACAGAAAAGCTCCTTCATACCTGTCAGCATATCACTGCAATCTATCAACATCTGATACGAAGTGCCAATACCCTATTTCTAAGTATCTTTCATATGACAAGCTATTTGACTCTTATAAGAATTTTGTTATGCAGCTATCCTCCACCTTTGAGCCACAGTTTTATCATGAAGCTGTGAAAGATCCAGCATGGCAAGAAGCAATGGCAGCAAAATTAAAAGCCATGGAGGACAATAATGCATGGTCTCTTGTCCCTTTGCACAAGGGAAGCATATCATAGGCTGCAAATGAGTTTACAAAACCAAACTTAAACTAGATAGCACTGTGGATAGATACAAAGCCCACTTGGTTGCCAAGGGCTACACACAACAAGCCGGTCTTGATTTTATTGAAACATTCTCACCAGTTGCAAAAATCACTACAGTTATGCTTCTATCTCTAGCAGCCATCAAAGGTTGGTCTTTGGCACAACTAGACATCAACAATACATTTCTAAATGGTGATTTATTCGAGGAAATCGACATGGATTTGCCTCTTGGATATCATAGAAAGGGGGAGAACCTTGTTTGTGAGCTGAACAAGTCAATTTATGGGCTTAAGCAAGCCTCAAGGCAGTGGTTCAACAAATTCACCTCAGCCTTGATACAACATGGTTTTCCACAATCAAAGAGTGATTACTCATAGTTTACAAAGGGCAGTGGTGCAGACTTCATTGCCTTGCTAGTGTACGTTAATGATATTATCATAGCAAGCTCAAATTCAGATATCATTCAGCAAGTGAAGAGTTTTCTGCCGAGCCATTGCAAACTCAAAGACTTAGGAAGATTAAAATATTTTCTGGGTCTAGAAATTGCACAATCCAGCAAAGGAATATTTCTCTCTCAAAGGCATTATACTCTCAGTCTACCGGAAGATACAGGATTTTTAGGCTGCAAGCCTGCTGCATTGCCCCTGGATCCAGCTTAAAAGATCAACAGTTCTGCAGGGGAACTACTACCTGATATTTCAGAATATAGAAGACTGATTGGGAGGCTCCTGTACTCGACTATTTCACGGCCAGACATAACATATGCTGTCAACAAGCTTAGCCAGTTCGTTTCAAAGCCAAGAGTACAACACATGCAGGCCGCACATCATTTGTTAAGATACCTCAAACAAACACCAGGACAGGGAATTCCGTTCTCCTCCAGCAGCACCCTTAGTTTGCGTGCTTATGCTGATGCAGACTGGGCAACTTGTACAGATACACGAAAATCTGTCACTGGTTATTGTGTTTTCATTGGTGACTCGTTAGTATCATGGGAATCCAATAAGCAAAGTACCGTGTCTAGCTCCTCAGCTGAAGCTGAATACCGCTCTCTAGCTGCTGTTACTAGCGAATTAACTTGGATTTCATAGTTGTTAGCAGATTTTGTAGTTCCTTCTACCTCAGCTATGATTTACTGTGATAATCAGGCTGCTATTCATAGAGCCACAAATCCTTCCTTCCATGAACGCACCAAACACGTGGAGATTGACTGCCATTTTGTTAGAGAAAAGGTCAATGCTGGATTTATCACAATGGTTCATGTTAGATCAACATATCAGCTAGCTGATATTCTTACCAAGGCTTTGTCTTCAGTTCAACTCAATGCTTTATTAGGCAAGATGGATGTTTCTAATATCTTCCTTCCATCTTGAGGGGGAGTAATAGAACTAACAGATTTAGTTAAGAGTAGTTAACATTACAGTTGTTAATTAGTTAAGTTTGGTGGCTTTGTTAGAGCTTTTGTCTGCATATTCAGGTTGTATACCAACTTGTATATAAGCATTAAGTTGATGAGAAATTCACTTTTTCCTCAACTCATCAATCTTAATAGACGAAATTAAGAATTTAATTTTTTTTTTTGGATATAATAAAAGGGTAAAACCCCGTACATGGCTCCCCATACTTGTTCGTCTTCTGGAAAACATCACGTTTTTATATTGGAGCGATTCTCGACGTGACTCGAAAGTTCAAAAATGTTAGGGATTATTACATGTTTCTGAGCAACGGACAGGATCATGATCTATTTATTTATATTTTAATATTTTAATATTAAATAATTCAAAAATATATTTTTTAAAAATAAATATATTATTTTGACAAAAATATTTTTTAAAATTATTAATGTTAAAATATTAAAATATAAATAAATAAAATATTTTAAGAACATGCAATGACTTCGCCTATGATACGATGTATAGTGAATTTAATCAGGGGACATGTGGTGGGTCTATAAAGAGATATCACATGGGCTGCACTAAGTGGTTATGTGCTCTCATCTTTTTTTTTTCCCCTCAACCGTCACATATGTGATGGACTATCTGGACACGCCAGTGGATCTGTTTTTGAAAGCAATCTAGACCCAAGGATCAGGGACCTAAACTTTCATTTTATAAATAAGGAATAAAAATAATAATTTTTCTATCATTGTTTTATATTATATTATATTATTTTTAGTGTTTTTTATGATAAATAATAACTTATGCTAATATTATTTGTAATTCATTATTTTATTATTTTTAAATTTATTAATGATTTAACTTTGAAATAATAAATTAAAGTTTCATAAATTTAAATTTCTATACAGTTATTATACCAAAAAATAATAATAATAAAGAGATCAATATAAAATTGTAAAGTTTCAAGTAAAATAAATATGAATTATTGTTTATTACAAAGATATGTCAATATAATGTTAAAAAATATAAAAATAATATTTTATATTATTAAATTAGTCTCCCCTTATAGGCTATCAAAATGGATTTTTTTAATAAAAATTCTCATATAATTCCATAATTATGCATAGTTATTACATTTTACCACTTTTCATATTATTTCATTAACATTTTTCAATAGCTATTAGAATTGTGGTTTTAAATATAGAAAAGAAAAATTATTGTGGTAGGCTGCCGCACATAAAGTATTATCTATTAGGATTTGATAACAATGTCCATAAAACTCATTTTGTGATTTCAGCTTATTTATCACCATACCATACACTTATAGGTTTTGTGGTACATATCTAAACATTAATTATTTATTATAAAATAATCATTAAAAGTAGAGTCATGATAAGAGATTTAAATGATTTGAATATATAAAATTATAATTCAAATTTAAGTATCTAATATCTTATTATAAAATTACAAATATATCTTTATATATATATATATATATATATATATATATATATGAGTAAAAAATCTATTTATTTTAAAAATAAGTCTTAACACATTTACTTTATTAAATAAATTTTTATAAATATTAAATTTCATCTATTTATTCATTAAAATAATTAAATATTCTCATAAGCTAGATAAAATTTATATAATTTCATAACATTTTAAGAAAGAGAAAGGGAAAAGACCAGACATTCAGCTAGAACAAGAAATCAAACAAAGAAAAAAAAAAAGTAACAAAAAAATGGCATAATGTAAGGGTGATGGGCTTGGGCCCAATGTGATGTGATTTCATGTCCAAGTGTGGAATGACTTACCCTTTATTTTTTATATCTTGAAAATTTTTAATTTTTGCTAAAGTTTAATCTTAAATTTTTTTATTATTTTATTGGTTAAAATAAATAACTATTTCTTATAATTTTACTTAATTTAGATTTTAGCTCCTATATTTTATTTTTTTATATATTAATCCCTATAATTTCACTTATTTAGATTTTAGTATTTGAAGAATCAATATCTAAATATTTAAAAAGTATAAGGACCAATCCTTCATGAAAAATAAGAACTAATATTTTAATGAATAGAAATTATAAAAAATAAAATTTAAATGAATTGAAAATATAAAAACCGATACATTAATGATAAGGACCAAAATTTAAATAAGTAAAAATATAAAGACCAATATGCAAAAAAAAATTACAGAAATCAAAATTTAAATTATGTGAAATTATAAGAATTAATTATTAATTTATTTTATTCTTTTTAACTATGTGCTTCATGACATGCACCATGCCACCACCTCAACTTGCTCTTCAAATTTAAAACATATGGACATTGTCTTCAAATATTTAAATGTGGTTTGTGGCTAAGTTATCACCTACAACTGCCACCTTATTCCAGTTCCATATGGGCAGATTGTCTTTAAATCTTGTCGACTTATTTTCTTCATTTGCATTATGCTCATTTGTTAATCAATTCAGTCTCTGCCGAAGATAACAATGATGGAATTGTGTGGACACAAAAATTTTAAATCTAATTTTTGTCAAAAAAAATTTGGTGCTTTGATTGTGAAATAATTTATTCAATTTCCAAAGTTTTTATTCACAAAAATTAAAAACTCTCAATATATGTAGTAACGCAGAACTGTCTGTCGTGTACCATTTTCGACTTGGAGTTCGGACACCCATAGCTTTATGCACCTTTTCACATGTGTGATACTTTTTATTATTTTTTTTTTAATGAATAACGTGAACTCCTAACTCAAGATAACTCAAGATTGTTCATACCAAAACAAGAGGAAATTAAATACTTTTCCAAAAATAGCTTATCTTCATCAAAATATATATATTAAAAATTGGATTGCGTGATTGTTAAAGTGTGTCAAATTAATATAGTTGAGAGAAATCCAATAAAAGAAATAGTTTTTTTAGAAAAACAACACACAGACTCCTTAAACTTTGAGTCTTTTGTAAATAACTTTTAAATTTTAAAATCATACGTCTTAATTAATACTTAAATTATAACAATTATACAAATCATCCCTTCCATCTACTTTACATTCATTTTAAATCTTTTTTTTATTTAATTTAGAATAGATGAAAAGTAGATGAAAGGATTGATTTATGCAATTGTTATAGTTTAGGTACTAATTAAGATAATTTTAAAGTTTAAGAAACTATTTGCAAATGATCCAAAATTTAGGGAATTTGTGTATTTTTTTGCTAGCCTTTTCTCACAATATATATATATATATATATATATATATATATATATATATATACCTCATTAATCTTTTACATTAACTAATTTATTATTATATTTTAAAATATTATCCTTTAAACATTGATTGTAATATAAATATAAATTACACAAAAAATAGTTAAACAATGATTCTAAAAAAATTAATTGATAAAATGAGCTATTATTTGATATAATAGCAGTAAAATATAAAATAATTATATACAAGTGACTCAAATTTTATAATTTCAATATTATTTTTATAATAAATACAATGTCAAGTTTCTTTATTCATTGACTGATTCTGAAATGAAATTGTAACTAGGCTACTTTATTTGTGGTTTAGCCTATTCTCAAGATTTTTTTACTAAGTCTTCCAAGTTCCTTTAATTTATAACATAAAACTAGCTATATCACTAATGTTTTTAATTAATTATATCTTCTAACATAATTCTATTATTTTATAAAAATTATAAGAGACGTAAGTTAAATACTTTATGATTGATTGCAAATAATCTTCTTAGTTAATTTAAATATTTTATTATTTATTTATTTTTTTAATTATTGAAATGTTATTCCATATCAGTAAATACACATTAAAACAATTTTTATAAATTATTTATTTCCCTTTCTGTTACTTACTCTAGGAATTATGAAACTTATTGGAAAGTAGCATGAAACTATAATTTTGTTTTGCTCAACTAAAAACGTGAATTTTTTTTTCTTTGTAGCCAAGTTCCCAGTTCCTAAGATCTAGTACAAAAAAAAGTCATTGAGTATCAAACCCGAAATCAAGTACCTTTTTTAAAAAGTAAGATATAGTAAAATTTTAAAAACAAGGTCTTGTCATAAAATAAGAAAAACTCCAGCATAGCTTCATTAGATAACTTACTGTGTGTTAAACCGATGACCAAAAAACACGTGTTAGTGTGTCTTTCTCTCTTTTTTGTTTTTATTGAGGTGTTTGTGTTTTTTTTCTTGATTAGTTGATTGAATCAGTTGAATAACTTGAATCACATAAATGATATTAATGTTTAGGCGATACGTTAAAAAAGAGATTTTGTCCCTTAACTTTGTATTCTTAAACTACTAAAAAAAAACGTGCAGTGAGTTGATCAACTAAAGATTAAACAATAGTTGGAAGAATGATCATTCTCATTGAAATAAAGGCATGAATTGAGTACAAAGGCAAAGTAAAATGATAAATAAAGCAATAAAAGCATAAAAATAAAGTACACAAATGATAAATGACTAATTGAATGATTTGAGAGTAGTTTCTTCTATTTTCACTTTTTAAGCATTTTATTGTTGCTCAATTAGCATTGGTCCACGAAGCGTATCTACCAAGTTTCCCTGATCTTTTTCTCCACGTTTTCACTATTGTAAGATCACAGCCACAATTCAAAATGGTGGTTCCTGCCATGTCAACGTGATTCCTTCATTTTAGGGACTAGAAATACTTACTCAGCTAACTAAATAACTGTTAGAGTAGTTGAAACTCAAACCCTATTTCTATTTTGTAGGATAAGATTATCCAATAACTCTGAAGCAATTGCACATCCTTGACCTAGTCAAAACCACTTGATCTATCTTAATCTCTTACTAACTTGTTATTTCTGCCCAAAAATAATAAGTTCAGTCTAAAATGCAAGCCCAATTAGCCTTCTAAGCATATTATGCGTGTGGCCTGGTCTTCTAAATGCATTCGCATATAACACAATGTAAATCCAACTAACACGTTGGCCCAATGTTGCCAAAATTAGTCCAATATCCTCATTTGGCATCCTTTAGTTGTGAGCATGTGTAACAACTGAAGTGATCCACTCATTTTGAAAATTTTAAATTTCCCACTTAATCAACTAGCTTTTGATCTAAGTACATAGCTTGATGCATGTTGTTAGCTTTTAATTTGAATTCACCCACATTTTAAGGGATAATCATTATCTATTGTAGCCCTTATATAAATTCTTTGGTAAAAACCTTTTCACCTTCAACCAACTTTACTTTCTTTTGAACCATTTACCTATTTCTTCTTCAACCTTACGCTATCCCTATGTCGTGTTTGCAACTATCTCTTCATCTCCTTCCTAGTCCCAAATAAAGAAAATTCCTTAACTATTGAATCGACTAACTCGAGGTCTTCTGTTTCCTAGTATGCCAAATTTTCAACTAGATTAGAAGAAAACCCTAAACTAAAAGCTCTGGTTTGGTACGTGCCTTAACAAAACTTCTATATGCTAGGTTCTGTCCTTAATGACTATGGAAAAAGGTATACAAACTTGAGAGGTGGGTTTGGCTGAAGCTGGGAAGAAAGATCAAGTTGATATTAGTTCTAGAGTCACCATTGTTCCTCCTAACCAAGTTGCCACTTCTGTAGCTACCATTGTTGACAAACGCTCAGTTAAAGCTTAACATAAATATCCTAACAAAGACTTTATATTTTCTTGAATAAATCTCCAAGTTGGACATTTTTGAAGTAGTTGAAATAGGTTGCCCTTCTTAGGCATTTGAATGTTTTCTTTTTTCTAGAGCTATGTAGCTGGCTTGAGACTACTCTTTTTATGACTCTTTGTTTTGGATTCTTTCGCAGTTGGAAGGACAATAATGTTTCAATTATTTTCCATTTATGCTTCTACTTAATTCTTCTCCTTACATATTAATCAGCCAATAAGCACCTCTTAGAATAACTTGGCTAATATTAAGGGGTCCTTCTCAATTCAACGACAATTTGTGAAACTTATGATCTTTTGAACTAGCTAGCAAAATGGTTTTTCAAACCAAGTCTACTTCTTTGAATCTTTTGGCTCCTACATGTTTGTTTTAACTTTGAGCAATGCAAGCTTTGTTTAGCAAAATATTGTCAAGAGCCATTAACGAATCCTCTTCAATTGGATCCAACTCCATCTAAAGAGCTTGTAAATATTCTCCTAGTTCGAGGCCATTTTGCTTTGCAACTCTTAAAGACTTAATTGTGATTTCTAAGAGAAACACAACATCTTAGCCATAAGTTAGATGAAATGGAGTAAAGCCAATTGCTGTGCACTTGGAGTTTCTATAAGCCCAAAGAACTTTAGATAAAGTTTCATTGCCATCTCTTGGACTTGTCCTCCAAAGCTTTCTTGATCATATTAATCAAGATTTTATTAGTAGCCTCAACCTGTTAGCTTAAGCATAGTATACTGATGAATGAATCATTTTGATACCATATATACTCATACGCAAAGGCCACCGCTAATTTATCCCTATTGTTATTATCTGAGAAATGGAAAATCTATGAATGATTTGTTGTTGAATAAATTTAATCGAATCAGCATGTGTTACTGCTACCATCTATTGAGCCTTCATCCACTTGGTGAAATAATCAATTGACACAATGATTAAGGAATGCCTTTTAGATAAAGGAGGATAGATTTTGTATATTAAATCCATCACCCAACCTTTGAAAGACCACAATTTGATTATTTAATGTAGTTCCTTAGTTGTTACCTTTTGAATAGGACCATGCTTTTAACAAGCTTCACATCCCTTAACATACTTGTAACAATGAACTGTTATAGTTGGCCAATAGTGCCATGTCTATGTATCAATCACCTCATTTTGAGCTAGGCCTATGTGCTCCACAGACCCCTTGATGAAATTCACGCATAGCCTTCAAAGCCTCCATTTTTGGAGTTTTCATCATATGTAAATGGTAAACTAGATGCATACACCAAGTTAGTAGAGATGGTTGGAAAACCTTAATCTTAAGCTGTTAGATGAAGACACATGAATGGTTTTATAACTCTAACACGCCCCCTCATGCAAGAGTCCTTTGGGCTTGAAGTGTAGATAATGCACAGGCCCACATTAACTTATGCTAAATTCAACTTAATTGTGAAGAATGGGGGCAGCAAAGATTGAACTCTTGGTCACTTAATCATAGAGGTTCTGATACCATATTGAAATTATAGGGTTTAGGTAGGAAGAAGGAAGAAAAGAGAATGAAGATTGAACAATAGTATTATATTGATAAGAGAAAGAAATGATAAATATTTTATATGTGTTATAAAAGATAAAGTACTAACTCCTATTTATATTCTAATAATCCTAATTAAATAAGAAAATAAATCAAGAAACATAATAAAATTAAGATACAACTCATAAAATTGCTTCCTCAATTAGATGACTAATTAATTCCATAATATTTTCTAAAGATCTTCTAAAATATTTTAAAGATACTCTAAAATTTTTAAAGATATTCTAAATATATTCTAACAGGTCTACATCAACTGTCATGTCTGCTACACCTTTGATAGCTATCCTGAATCTCCCATCTTTTAATGCCTTTTGAATAACATTTTTGAAGACCAAACAATTGTTAATACCATGACTATATAAATTATGCTACTTACAATATTATTTGTTCTTCAAATCATTAGCTAAGGGGATCCTATATCCATTGGGTAACATAATTTGTTGACCCTTCAATAGGTAGTCAAATATCTGATCAGCTTTGGAGATGTCAAAAAAATAATCCTTTGTTTTCTACCTTTTACCACTTCTTTGCCCTCTTGATGGTTTGAGGTTTAGGCAAGAATAGGGCTTTCCCCTTAAAATCTCTTGTGCTAAGATATTAACTGACTATTCTTCTTAGTAAGTAGATATTTCTCCTATATCAAGATTACCATAGTCCAATATTGAAACTAGATGTGGACCTCTTTCGCCTTTGCTAGCATTCTTTTATTACTTTTCCAAGATGAATTGTTCAACCTGAGTGGCCTTGGTTGCTAGTTGAGTTTGATATGAACAATCTTTGCCAATTAGCTTCTTTCTCGGTTTAGGATGCATATTCCCAAAACAATAGTGGCATACTTAGCTTTTGGAAATTATTTAAGACATCTACTCCTCTACCTTTTGAATCTCACATGGCAATCAATTATAAGTTCATCCACTTGTTGTTTTAGGTTCATTAAATCAACTACTGAGATTTAATGGCTGAGGCCTGTAAATCTAATTATGGAATAGCCTTTTCATGTTTGCCCAATTTTGCATAGAGTTAGATGGCATAGAAGAATACTGAGTGAAAGCAATTTCAATTAAAGAAAAAAGAAACTGCTAAGCTTGTAATATTCATTCTAGTTTGCTTCACCACACTTGGCAATAAACCTACCAATATATTCTAAAGTAGACTTATCTTCCTGGCTTGAGAATGTAGTAAATTCAGGAGTTTTAAAACTTATCGACAAAGCAATGACTCTATCTTCTAGTATATTGGCCTATGAATAAGCATCAGTTCCACACAAAAATTGCCTTCTAATTATTTCAGCTGTCATGTTTGGATCAATTAGCTGAGGTACAACAAGTCTTGGCTCAACTATGATTTGTCGGTTAGCATTAGGCATTTGCACAACAAGGCCTTTATGCATATCTTAGTGGTACTAAAGGCATTTGATTCGTTTGTTGATAAATTGGTTGTTTTGGAGTTGTTGGGAAGACTAGTTTATTAGCTGTAAGAGGTGGAAACGTGTTTCATTGCTTCTCTAATACAAAGTCTTTAGGTGCCTTGAGTTGAGTCCCCCTATACATAATAGTGGGTATGCTGGATATTATGTGGTAACTTGCACTATTACCTGTTAATAGCACTAACAATTGATGGGTTAGATGGGTTAGGCATAGCTTGAACATAGGGCAAGTCAAGGTTTCCTAAAGTTTTTGGAGATCTCTTGGCCATCTGAACTTGTGCATACTAGAAATTTGTTTGTGTGATAGGTTCAATTGACACTTTCCTTCCATGGGTTAGTTGGTCTAACCACTATAGGGATAGTTTGTCTTGAATTGCCTTGCTAAATTGTTTGACCCACATTGAAAGGCAATGTAGAATGCTCTTTTACCTATTGTAACACTCTTTTCTCTTGCTCACAAACATTGTACACTTCATTTTGGGCCATGGGCTTAACAATCCCAGCAAGTTAGGAAGGTATCTGGTATATTAGATTGTTGAGACCCATGTCAAGCTGTTGATGAATGAAAGAAGTTGTCAAGACCAAAGGCTAGCTGGGATCAGTAACTTCTTCCATAGTCTGATCTAATTGACCCACAGTGAATTGAACTTCTGGTTGAGAAGATGACATAATTGGTACTGAAATAATCTCCAATTGAGAAATATGAGGATCTATTGTTCTTCAGTCTTCTTTCTTCCTAATGGTTGATTGTGAAGGAACCATTTCACTTATGCTTTTTCCAGACCTAAATTGTATATGCCAATTGAAATCATCACCAATGACTGCAAATCTTTAGAAGGTTCATTTCTTGGTCCCACTAGACGGGGCAAAAGGATTTGTTTGTAATTTTTTCTTGATTAGCCAATTGAGTCAGCTGAATTACACCAGTAATTCTCAAGTTCTAGCGATACACTAAGGAAGGTGATACACTAAGGAAAGAACTCTATTCCTTAACTTTGGATCCCTAGGCTATTAAAGAAAGTAATTAGTGTGTTGGTCAGTTAAAGACTAAGCAAATAGCTAGAAGAATGATAATTTTCATTGAAATAAAGGCATGAATTGAGTACAAAGGAAAAGTAAAGCAATAAATAAAGCCATAGATAAAGCAATAAAAGGATAAAAGTAAAGATAAATGATAAATAACTGGCTGAATGATTTGAGAGCGGTCTCTTCTATCTTTACTTCTTGAGTCTTTTATAACTACTTAATTAGTCACTAGTGTACTAAGCTCATCTGCCATGTTTCCCTAATCTTTCTCTCCATGTTTGCACTATTGTAAAATCATGACCAACGTTCAAATTTTTGGTTCATGCCATGTTAGCTTGATTCCTTCATTTTAGGAGCTGGAAATACTTCCTCAACTAATTAAATAATCACCAAACCAACTGAGACTCAAACCTTATCCCAATTTTTGTGGAATATGATTATCCAATAGCTTTGAAGCAGTTACACGTCCTTGACATGGTCAAAACCCTTGTTCCATCTTAGTCTCCTACTAACTTGTTAATTATGCATAAAAATAAAATGCAAGCCTAATTAGCTTTCTAAGCCCATTATGCACATGGCATAGTCTTCTAAATACATTCCTAGATAACACAATGTAAATTCAGCTAAAGCTTTGATCCAATTTAAACAAACTCAATATATGTATATAATATGTATATATGTATATATATATGTATATATATATGTATATAATAAAAAAAAAGAAGGATTGTGATAAGTATAAAAAAAATGAGAGAAAGAGAGAGGTTTGTTATTTAAGTCTCCTATCAGATAAATAAGTCTAATGTTATTTTAATTTTAAGTCCTACATCGTAAAAATAGTAAATCATTCCCCCTATGAATAGTTATATATAGACCTTAAGGTAAGCAAATTTAATTGTCTTTTCCCTCTAGGTTCTTTGTAAACGAATAAGAAATTTTAGTAAATTTTGGGAGTAATATTTGACATCGATTTAGAGTTCATACTATTCTATCTTAAGTTAGGTGAGTGAATATTTTTCGTGGTAGCATTTTTTTTTATATTTTTTATTGGACTATTTTGGGTAGCAAATTTTGGATTTAGTATTTAGAATTATTTACGATTTAGGAATTAAATTAGGTAATTTATTTGCCTGTGATTGATATAAGGATTTTTGGTATTTCTAAAGTTATAGAATGATACAGAAAATTTCCAGTTTATCAATGCGAATTGTTAGAGGAAGATCCGATTAGATATTACTAGTACTGGGAGTGGTTTCTATCTACTATATGTCTATTAGAAATTTCTTTTGAAAATTTTGAAATAGATTTTTATAATTGAATTTTGAATATAGTAGAACTTTAAGGACTCTTGGAACAAGCAAACTTTTAGAAAAACTCAGATTTGATTTGCGAACACGGATATGATAAACCGTTGATTGAATTGAAAATTTTTGATATCATGAAAAATATTAATTATCATGTGTTTGGACTTATGTCAGAGTAGTTTTGGACCATTGAATTGAAAATTTTGTGATTATAAAAAATATTAGCTTTTCGAGCATTCATAAATATAAACTTACATTAGAACTGTTTTATACTATTTATGGATATTGATATAGAAATCTATTGTGTTAATAGAAGAAAAATTAAAAGTTTGATAAAACTTAAGTTTTCTAATGATAGAAATTATTTTCTTGAATTAAATTTATTTTTTTATAAATTAATATTATTTCTATTCATTGAAAATAAATTAATTTATTTTGAGATATATACTATTAGATTTTAGAAATTATTTTTTGAGAGAAAACCATGTCAGAACATTGTATTTAATAGTAGTAAATATTAGCTTTGATGCATATATGATTAAAGATGCTAATTCTGTGTTAAGTTAATATAAATGAGTTAGTTATGAATTTAGAATATGATGATCATTAGTTCAAGCCTTAGGCTTGAGATGCTAATTCTGTGTTAAGTTAATACACATGAGTTGGTTATAAATTTGAAGCGTGATACTCATTAGTTCAAGCTTTCAACTTTATGAATTTAGAGTGTGATACTCATTAATACTAGCCTTAAACTTGTCAAATTAGTTAGCTTACTCCATGAGCTGTGTACTTAGTTTGTTTTGGTTTTACCTAGTGAATTCTTCCATATCACTTATGTTTTAATTGATTACTTCATATTTTGATATATTAAAAATATTGGTCTATTGATGTACTATTTTGTAAAATTTTTTTGATAAAAATTATTATAATCAAATGTGTAAACTACTTTATTTTAGAAAATATTATTTCTTTAAGTTATATTGTTATTTATTAATTCTTAATTAATTTTTCTTATATATACATATTCAATATTTATTTTTAATTATTTATTTTATAGAAAAAAACTTGTATATTTACTTGTTCTATTTTTAGTATAGTAAATATTGACTTCTCACTAAGTTATAAAATTATCTAAATTATATGTTGTTTATATATAAGTAATAAGATTAGTTTTGGTTTAATTCTTTTAATTTAATCAATGGAGTTCTCAGTTATTTGGTGAGTTCGTCACATTATTCGTGTAGGCAAGCTTGTTTGTAATTTTGAATTTGAAAATCTTATACCCTGACACTCTTAAATATACTTCATTATTTTTATAAAAAAGATCTATATCAATATTGTATATGTTAATTGAAAATTAAATTTATAATAATTTATTTTTGAGTGAATTTTTATTGGTTGAAATTTACTTATTTAATATTTTATAAGTCTGAATTTATATTAAAATAAAAATATTTTTTAAAATTCTGTACTAACTATTTTAGATTTATTTATTCTGTATTATAAGTTTTAAAATTTGTGTAACTTGAATATACATGATAAATCTTTATCGTATGCTGACCATGAACCTCAGTTGTCGTGATACTTAATCATGGGACATGTGGCGGGTCTATAAATAGATGTCATACAGGCTGCTAACTCCAATAAGTGCTTACGTGCTTTCTCAACTGTCACATATGCGGCGGAATATCGGGACTTATCTGTGGGTCTGTTTTTGACAACAATGTCATCCACCTAAATTTTCTTTTTATAAAAAAAAATAAAAATAATCATTTTTTTATCATTGTTTATATTATATATTTTTTATATAAATTAAAAATATTTTTACAAAATTTAATTCATTAAAATTATTTTATAAATTTAATATCTTTAAATTAACAGTATTAATAATAAAACTTTTATTACAAATAAAATTTTTAAAAATTAAATATCAGTTTTTATTATTTATATTATATTATATTATATTATATTTATAATTTTATATGATAAATAAGAATAATAAAATTATAAGTAAAATAAATATGGATTATTATTCATTACAAAGCTATGTCAATATAATGTAAAATATATGTGAAAATAATATTTTACATTATTAAAATTTTTAACTATCAAAATTTTTTTATATAAATTCACATATAATTCAATAATTATGCATACTTATTACTTTTTTTTTTATCACTTTTCGCATTATTTCATCATCATTTTTAATAGCAATCGGACTTATGGTTTTGAACATAGGAAAAAAATATTCTTGTGGTACATATCTGATAACAGTAATTATATTATCATAAAATAATTATTAAAAGCAGACTAATGATAAGAGATTTAAATAAATTGTTTATATAAAATTATATATTCAAATTTAAGTATCTAATCTCCACACTTAAAAACTTAAAGGTGATATAAAATTGGCAAAAAATAAAACAGTAATAAGATTTAAAATGATTCAAATTTGGAACTAACTATCTTGTCGTTTTTCAAAGGCATTTAAGTAGTTCTGCCGTTGTTCCAAGGCCTTAACGAGGCATTAATGCTCATTTCAAATTTTCATAAGTTCAATTAGAAAAATTCTTGTATGTCCAAATTATATAGATTAAGTCAAGATTTTTATACTATCAATTTAGGCATTAATTCGATGTCTATATTTTTTTCAAAGTACCTATATCGTGACTAATTTATCAAATAGTTATTAGTTGTTAATTTTAGGCAACAATATACTTTTTTGTGCTTTAACTTTGCTCTGAGTTTTATTTTCATCCCACAATTATATTATGTTTTATTTTCATTCTAGATCTTTTTAAAAGCTATTAAATCTGTCCCAACCATTAATATCATTAGAAATTTAACGAAATTTGTTGACAAGTTATCGTATGTGAGCACGAATGTAAAATTAGTATGTTCAACTAGGATTTTTTTTCTTTTTTTGAATTTGTAGTTGCAACAAATTTGATAAATTTTAAAAAAATTTAAGATGAAAATGAAACATGAGGTAAAGTTAACGGACAAAATGTATAATTTTTAATATAATATATGCATCATTTTATTTTTTAACTTCTATATAGATTCATTACTAAAAATTGCATTAAATTACAAAAATATTTTGATAAATCAATATAATTAAAACTTCATCATATCTTTTAATTAAAATATCATAAGTATTATAATCAAATCATATTTAAATTTAATTTTGATCCACTATCAATGTAAGAAGTTTTACATTATTATCCAATCATGGATAGTTAAATTATTAAAAAAAATTAATTAAGATAATAACTACTTAAAAAGTCAAAGACTAGATAATATATGATTGAATGATAGTGTAAAAAAATTTTATACTAACAGTAAATTATTATTAAATCCATCATATTTTGTTTAAGCATTAAATTAGAGAGAGAAAAACTTTACTCTATTTTTAAGTTAAGTCAAATATTAATTATTTAATTCAAGCCTTAATACTTCAAAATTCATTTTCATCTCACATTTATATTATTTTATTTTTATTCCAAATGTTTCAAAACGTTGCAAAATTCATCCCAACCAAATTAAAAACAAAATTACAATTGGACGCTCCAATTGTGCATTATGTTCACATAAGATGACATATCAGTAAATTCTGTTAAATTTTTAATGGTGTTAGTGATTAGGACAAATTTACTAACTTTTAGAAACATTTAGAATAAAAATGCAATAGAACATGGTTATGAGACGAAAATGAATTCTATAATAAAGTTAAGTGACGAAATATATACTTTTATCTTAATTTAATTTTATGTTTTTTAAATATTTATTTTAAAAATATTAATTAATAAATATTTAACAAGTTATCAGTTATTTTCATAAGAAGATTTCTTATGAGAAGATACCATAACAACATCCATCTCTTTGCAATATCTTCTCTCAAGCAAAGAGATGGACAAAACTTTCTCCGGCAAACAATTTTTCACTTTCCTTTCAAGTAGGTTACAAGTAAACCTGTTTCCTTTCTTGCAGGTTACATGTAAACCTATGAAGACATGCATTCCCCACAACAAGAGCTTTTTTTTAGATTTTTGTACCTTTTTTTTTTTTTATTTCATAACCACAAGAGCTTGATCTTTTAATTCACAAATCAAGGCAACAGTAGTAGCTAACAACTCTTTTATTTTACTAACTTTACAAAAGTAACTTTTATTCACACTCATGGAGACCACTAAACACGAAACAATATTATATGACATTTCAAATTTTAGTAGAAAAGTTTATAATTTATTTAATATCTCGAGGTGAAACGTGTTGTAGAGGAGTTTCACGAGTGAACTAACTCTGAGAAGTCCAAACATATGGACTATAAACCCTAATTGAGTTTGTTAATTTTAAATGGCCCGTTAACCTTAATTGCTATCATTTTTAAATTTTCTTTATTTATTATCCCTAGGTTTTCGTACTTTTATTATAAATATACGTTATGTTTACATTTCCTATTCAGTTATCGAATAAGAATTACAAACTTTTTATTAAATCTATGTTTCCGCTACTGAAATTTTCTTTCTTCATGTTAATTCGTTACATCATAACTATATAAATTTCAATACAAACTGTATAATATCTTGTGTCAATATCAGTATATTATTCTTTGATTGTACTTCCCACAAATTTTTACAAATTTACAATTGTAAATTAGCTAATATTAAACTTTCAATTTTTGTATAATATCCATAACCTGACAAATGGAATATATCAAGAAAATCTAGGTTTTCCTTTTCCTTCGCGTAGGTTCATGTCTTGAGGGTTTTCAAGTTATCACTAGCCAACTTATTTTATTTTTAGTATAGTAAATTTTTTTCGGTTCATCAAAGATATAAGTATCATCACTTAAATTCTTTAAAAAATTTTGTTATTAATTTATATAGTTCCTGAATTTATAAAATGACATCATTCAAAGAAATTAATTTTAATTTAGTTTTTAAATAATTAAAAAATATCATTAATTAATTAGTCCTTTAATTATGCAAAATTATCATCAATTAGTCTTCAATCATTAAAATTTTGTCAATTTAGTTTCTATCCGTATATAGAAAGATAATTTTGATGTCACTTTTTAGATTCATGGATTAAATTGATGACAAAATTTTTTGAAAAAATAAAGTGATAATACTTATATATTAGAATGACCCAAAAAGGAGTTTATTGTTTTTAGTAATAAGAGACAACTTTTTTTTTTATGCATTATATATATACATCCAATTTTTCACCATTATAAGTTATTAGGAGTTAGCAATAGTGAGTGGTTAGTGATTTGCAGTTCATAACTTTAAATTTCTCCGTCATTATATCCTAACGAAAAAGAAATCGTCAATCGTTGTAACTTGTAAGCTAATTTTATAGTCCACCATCACATGTATTATAAATATTAAATATCTTTATGCAAAAGTACGAGCCTGATGAATCTAAGCTCCATGATTATGAAGAATCTTCATCTTCAAGATTATCTTCACCAATTAATTAATAACTCTAATAATTTCAGACTGTTCATGGCCTCCTTTTGAACCCACGGTATTTCCGTACAACATTGATCGGTACTAAACATCTGCTTAAAGTATGAGTATGAGTGAGAAAAAGAATGACAAGATAAAGACGAATGAAAATTGAGAAGTGTTATTTACACATAATATTTTCTTACATATCCCACATAATATCTTCTGAACCATAGATGTTTAGGAATCAAAAGAAGAGACGCAAAGAGAAAAAATAAATAAATGGTGCTAATTGATTAAATGTGAAAAATATTAAAAAAGTTATTAAATGCCAAAAACATTACCCTTGAACATTAATCACTGGCAATGTATCGAGATGGAGTGTTTCTATGTGAAAAATTAATGCACATTTGTATCTAAAAAATATATAAAAATTAAAAATATTGTTTAATGTGAAATCATTGGGTCAGGTTACCTTTTGGTTACAGAAATATTATTCTTTTATTTTAATCTTACACTTATTCTTTTATATTTATATTGAATGATAATATAGACGACAAAAGTTCATTTTTTCCACTTTTTCTTTTCTTTTCTTTTTTTATCATAAAAAATAAATATATAAAAGAAGTATAACATTGAGCCGTTAAAAAAACGTAGTTGTTTTGGTTAGCACTCCATTCTCACAACTACCAAAATAATACAATATAACCTTTTGTTGTGGAAGTTATAACACTTCTTTTCATACAACTATTCTAACACCCAAGAAAACCCATACTATTGTATATTTTCCTCACGTTTTACCTTAGCTTGGGGCACACCCTTTGTTTCTTCATACGAAGCACTGCACGCCTAAACCAAATCTTATATACATTTCTTCAGTCTACACACAAATCAAATTAATTAATTAATTTCTCTGCTATAAAAGCTTGTGGGTTATGTCCTTATATGCTTTTCCTTGCAGGTTAACCGCAAGTCAGATCAAACTGTCCTACAAAAGTTATTACAGTGCGAATGCTTTTATTTTTGTGTATTACTTTTTCCCATAAAGTATTAAATATTTTATTAATTATTAAATTATATTTAATGATTTCTTAAATATTTACTAATATACAAAATAATTAATATATATAATAACTTATCAAGATATTATTACTAAAAAGAAATTATAGTAACTATCTGCACATTAACAATAATTGTTCTACTTATTTTAGTTGTGTTTTTTCTTTTGAAAATTACTATATTTTATCAATACAAATTTCAAATAATATGGTATTAGTCCTTTTGATTTTACTTTATTAGTCCTTTTGCTACTTTAATCAATTCATATACATATTTTTTAATTCTCAATTTTAAAGACTAATCTCCTAAGTTAATTAATATTTCATTTTAGATAAATATTAAAATTATTCTTAAACTGACATAATCTAACAAGTTTTTCACAAGAATGATTTTTTTTGTTTTGGTTGAACTTTTAATTGGAATACTCTTTCTGACATTAATATTAATTTTATACCAATCTAGTGTCACACGCCTTATTTCCAATTAGCCTGACCAATTGATGCATATGGTTATACACATGCAATTTTTTTTTAAATGAAAGTTTAATGGAAGAGAAAGCTAGCTATCCCACAAGCCTCAACGGGCCTTACAAGCAGCAGATTATTTAGTAGGATTCGACTCAAGACCTGTTGGAATAAGCACTTTAATCATACTTGTTGAGTTAACCCTCATTAGCTATAAACATGTAGTTAAATCTACTTGTATGTTGTTCGATACCATTTTTATTGTACTCCAATGCTAACTGATTTATAGGATAGCTATTATGAAGAATTACGAGACCAAAAAAAGATAGACTGGAGTTTTCTACTTATGTATAAATTATTCAATCCCCTTTGAATTCAATATAGAATTTGGATATCACATAATCAAGTGAAATCACTTCTTAAAAATAATATGCTTATTTTGTGATTACTAGGGCGCCTATAATTTTTAACATCCATGAGCTTGCTTTTGAGTTTTGATTCAGGAAATTGTTATTGGCATTTAGATCTTTTGGGTGGATATCGGTGCAGTGGATGCATAACAGACACTATCATTCATCGCAAACAAATCTGCAGTTGAAAATGGCTGAGTTGATTGGCACACCTCTGTCGTATTCAATAATGTCTCCGTCCACACACTCATATACGACAAGAACAATGCATACATATACCGGTGAACCTAACTTATCAGGTAGAATTGTTCAGAACATAGCGTGTCTTTCAACTTTGAAATTCAATTGGAGCCCTTTCGAAAACCTTTTGAAAAACTTCTATCTTTATCCCGGAAATGACTCATAATTATTGTGAGTATCAGGGTGTACGTAAAGGAATAAGAATACTTTGACTTTGTAACAACAGAAAAGAATATTTTGACTTTACAAAAACTGCAGTTTAAATTTACACGTATTTAAATTAGATAGTTAAGGACAATTATCACATCAAAATATATAATATATATAGCAGATATATGAAGGGTTAATTTTATTGGAAAATGCTGTAATTTATATATTACTATTAGTTTTGAAGTATGAATTACATTTGAGGGACAAGAACTTGCATAATGGAAGATAACAGGTGACTTAGATGGAACTTCTAATATCATCACATATTAATTTTAAAAATTGAAGTCGGTACAAATTGAGTTATAAGCTCAATTACGTAATCATTACCATTCTTTTAACTTGTTTCTATCCTCAAAATTATTTGACTGGCGAATAAATTAATATATGATTCCTGTGGTTGAAGCGTCACTCTTGCACTGCCTTGCTGTTAACAAAGTAATACCTGTCAATCATTTGTCTTTTGTCCTCTCCTTCCTTTCCTCAAATCTATATATATGCAGTTCTATTCCCTCTTAATTCTCAGGTCATCAAACTTCAGTGGTTCTGCAGCCCAAATACATTTGTGATCACGGTAACAAGAATGTATAGCATGATGGAACGCCCAAAAGAGGAGCTAGCAGAACCAGTTAGTCCTGTGGGACAATACTTTAACAGTTCTGTGTTATGCATATATATCATTGGAGTTTTAGAATTCGAAGTTCCGATAGATGACTTGCTAAGTCATGCCTCTTATTAAAGATGTTTTTCCTTCCTATTAATCCACGCTTCTCCTCCATCATGGTTCTCTCTCTTTTGCTTCCCTTATTATTGTTCCATTATTTCTATAATTTGTCTAAGCTGCTTTATACATATATATATATATGTATGTATGTATGTATGTATGTATGACACGAGCTTAGTTCCATAAGGCTAAATAGTTTCCAATAGGTAGTACTATATATGTTGAATTAATTTCTTTGGATCATGTATTTCATTTTTGTAGTTTTTAGCTCAATATATGGTTCATGATTATCTCATCAACAAGAAAGATTTCGTATTAATTAACTACTAGTGTTCAAATGTATGAGAACAGGTCCAAGACAAAAATAATGGAGAGAAACAATGGAAGCAAGTTGAAGTAAACTTGAAGGACCATGTTAAAATGCCCATATTCCCTGAAGGAAAGTCTCTGGAATCATGTGACAAGTGCTTTCATGATTATTTGTCGACAATAGCAGTGGAGGAGCTGCCACAAAACAGACCATTGTGGGAAATTCACATAGTCAAGCACCGTACAAGCGATGCAGCTGGCACTGTAATATTTAAGCTTCATCATGCACTTGGCGATGGCTATTCTCTTATGGGTGCACTTCTTTCTTGTCTACAAAGAGCTGATAATCCATCTCTTCCCTTGTCTTTTCCTTCTCTCAAACCATCAAAACCAGAATCTACCAACAAAAGCTTTATTAGGAGATTTTCATGGGTGTTGTCCTCAGCAATAAATACTGTAGCAGATTTTGGATGGAGCATATTGAAGAGTAGCGTCATTGCAGATGATAAAACACCAATAAGATCTGGAGTTGAAGGAGTGGAGTTTCACCCAATAAGCATATTGAGCATGGCATTCTCCATTGATCATGTCAAGGACATTAAGAACAGGCTTGGAGTGGTAAGATAACAGTTTTCGCTGGTCGCTTAAATTTTATGGTTTTCACTTTTAAATAGTGCCCATAAGAATGCTTAGTCTTTAGTAGAGCACCCGCGCGTCCGAACACGCGGAAATATCTAAGGCATAATAAATACGGCATTACAAAAATGTTTCTCGCACGTCATTTTTCTCTCCAGCACCTTTACACCATTCTTATTTGAGTAATAAAGACGGAGGGAGATTTTTTATTAAGATGCATGTTTTCCTTGTTTTATTATTAAAAAAGGAAGTAACTTTTTTCAACATTGGTGTAATGATGCATGGTGTTTCGTTTCGTGGTTGACCATTACACATATTTTGTTTTTTTTTTTCTATTTGATTATGCAATTAAATTTATTTCTAGCTAGATTTTTGCAAATATTTTTAATTAGCTATTGGTATTATAATAATATTAAAAAATCCCCTAAGTATAACCCATATTTAATAAATATTTCACAAGTTGTCCACTTAATTATTTAGAAACATAATTAGTGCTTGGAAATCTAATAGTATGTACTTCTAAGTTAAAGGAAAAGTATTATATACACATGTGACATGTCTACACATTCCTTACAACTTCATCGCCGTTAAATAGTATCCTGAACCTCAAATAAACTTGTTAAGAGTAAAGATTATGAACACAGAACGTATATGAATGTCATGGATTTTTCTTAATTGGGTTTCATATCAGATTATCTTGTTCTTTAGCATGACTGTATCTAACTGCAGAGTATAAACGATGTGGTCACTGGAATAATCTTTTACGGGACCCGGTTATACATGCAAGATATGAATAGTGAATCGAAGACAGCACACTCCACGGCATTGGTACTGCTGAATACAAGAAACATTGAAGGTTACCAGTCAATCAATGATATGCTCAATACAAAAGCTAAAGGTCCTTGGGGGAATAGAATTTGCTTCTTGCACGTTCCAATGCCGAAATTAAACGGTAGCAGAATTTCAAACCCTCTTGAATTTGTTTGGGAGGCACATAATATAATCAAGAGGAAGAAACAATCTTTAGCTGTTCCCCTCATTGGGACACTTTTGGACATGAAGAGTAAATTCAGAGGGCATGAGGTTGGCTACATTTGGTTATATGGAATTTGATCATGATATTTTTAATTATATGTTCTCGAACTAGTTTAGTTAGTGCTTTTGTGTTTTATTAAGCTTTTATGTCCTCCATTGAAAGCCACTATGTAGGGTGCTTGCCTGGAATAAGGCTTATAAGAACTTAAGAAGAATGCTTCAAAGCTTATTAAGATGGTTGATGTTCTTGCAGGCAGTAGCTAAACTCATTCATGGCACAGTAACAAAGTC
Organism: Castanospermum australe; assembly: GCA_019955255.1. NCBI lineage: Eukaryota > Viridiplantae > Streptophyta > Magnoliopsida > Fabales > Fabaceae > Castanospermum > Castanospermum australe. Next base: position 575,350 of record NSJW01000150.1, read on the forward strand.
AAGTGTAGTGATTTCCAACTTGATTGGACCGGTAGAGCAAATGTCTTTAGCTAATCATCCTGTGAAAGGCTTGTACTTCACATTGGCTGGTGGACCTGAGGTATCTTTATCCCCTTCCATCTTTAGCTAATCATCTTGTGAAAACCAGAAGTGGTAATGGTGAGGTGGGTTGAGGGAGTAGTAAATTCAATCAATTAAAAAATAATTGTAATAAGGTAATCTAAATAAATATAAAAAATTGCAAAGGACAGTTTATTAAGGCTTTTTTATTATTCGTATTTGCATTAATTAAGAAGGCTTTTTTAACCAAGAGATGTCTTTGTTTCTTCACATAGTTGAAGTGAAGCTGTACGTGTATGTTTGGCACTGTTTAAACATCATGTTTATGGGTTGCAGAGTCTTGTCATTTCAATGATGAGCTATATGGGAGTGCTAAGAGTTACCCTCAAAATGGAAAAAGACTTCATAGATGAACATAAATTGAAGTCATGCATGGAAAGTGCATTTGAGATGGTACTCAAAGCAGCTATGCAAATTCCTCTTGAAACCAAACAACAGTGATCCTCACCAAAGTTGAAGATCAAAATTCTTGTATTTGTTCTGGGTAATTGGATTTGTTCATTAAGAAAGGGGGAAAAAAATAAAAAAATATTATGTTATATAGTATTTTTCAGGATTTACATTGTCTTAATTATTTGTTGTGTGTATGCTTTGAAATTAATAAACAAGGAGCACTTATTCTATGTTAATCTAGGATTTGTATTTTATATTATATTTTTTTCTAATTTTTTTCATTTACCATTTTTAATCTATGTTTGAATGGGACATTTTAGAATTTCAAAGAGTTTGAATTACAAGAAGGTGCATTCTATGGTGCCCATAAAATTTGTTGGGTTTTGGAACCCATCAATGTGGCCCAACCAAAAGAGAACATGTATATTAATTCTAGTAACGTGGATAAGTGATAAGGAGAGTTGACGTGGAAAAAACATCACAAATTTCTCAAATAACCCTCATTTATCTCAAATAACCCTCATCCCCCAGAAAATCGAGTTAACTTCGTGGGATCTTCCATTCCTCCGGTTTGAAACCATCTACTCAGAGCTACAGTGTCACTCCATTGCCTTGCTTGTACAGATTGTCGTACCCACAAGCACCACCTGAAAGAAAAATGGTAAATCAAAGATCATGACAGAAAATTTGAGTCAAAATAGATATTTGCTAAATGTTGCCTTTTAATTTCTCCAGATTTAACAGACGAGTAGAAAAACTATGATGAGAAATTCATCTGGTATTAGGTATAAAAGAGAACGCAGGTGTGCATTTGGAAGAGAAAGGGGAACCAAAAATGGGTCACAGAAAGGAAAAATTGATGAAGTAAAAGCTGAAAAATGCTACAACACAGGTTAAGAGAGTAGAATTTGATGAAAAATTAAAAATGCAAAATGGTGAGCGCGGAGACAATGTGAAATCAGTGGAAGAAGGAAGGTGAGAACGAGTTGGGTAAGAGGGGTAGCAGAAAACAGAGCAGAGCAGGGGTGAGTTGCAGAGTAAGGTGGCTTTTTCACAACCCCAGAGCAAATGACACAACAATCCAAATCCAAAACCTAAAAGATGGAAATGGCTTTCACAACCCAGCCATTGGATGGATGGAAATGGCGCTGCAAATAAAGGTAGCGGGCATATTAATGTGTTTGCCGGTTTGAAACCATTTCCAAAGCACCTGAGTTCATGGATGCCATTTCCATCTAATGGGTGGGTTCAAGTGATTTTCATTCCAAGGCAAAAATCCTTAGTTGAGTTCAGATCCAGGGTTATGTGATGATATCTACTTTCTACTTTGGAGATGTTGTACAAATCGTAGGAGCTATCGCCGGATTTGAGGCCAAGGGACCGACGGAGCATGCGCTGGAGTTGACAGTGAGAAAGAGGGATTCAAACATCAACCATTTACAAGGTTGGGGATGGGTTAGATGAGGATCATTCGGGAAATTTGTAATTTTCTTTCACATGAAACTCTCCACATCACCTATCCACATCACCAGAATTAATGTACATGTCTTCTTCTGATTGGCCACATGGATGAATTTCAAAACTCAGCCAATTCTATAGGCACCGTAGAATGCACCTTACAAGAAAATTGAATTACATCAATTTAATTCATTTAGTTTGAAAACTTTTTGCTTGAGTGCCAAAAATCACCAGCTTTTGTTTATAATGAGGGTATAAAAGTTTGATTCTTACAAGTTACCAAATCTTCTCACCAGTTATCACTAATAAACTCCTAATGGCTTAAGAGACTACTATTTATTAAGAAGATTTTTTTGAATGCTCTTTTGATATAACATGATGAGATAATATTCAATCAATCAAAATTGCTGATGATATTATACTAAAGATACAGTGATAGCAATACACGTAAGTCCTAACGTAGATGTGCACTTTTAGTTACTTTGGAAGGCAAATTGATTTCTAACATAGATCACATTAATTTACAATAACTTTCTTGCCAATTTATCTTCAGAAGACGATAATGGAACAAGAGATGGATAGCCATAGCCTTTGCCTGGATAATTTCTACTAGACATAATTCCTGATTTATAATTCCTGATTTGCCAAATGTTGTATTGAAATTTTTTGAAAAGGCTTGGTCATAGGGCGCTTTCCTGCGAGAAGTTTGAGAGATACAGTTTCCATTGTTTGCCTAGAACTTGGCTAAGAATGAAGACATGCAAAGGCTATTGTTGCTATAAGATTTAAACTTTGCGCAGATTGTGTATTGATGTTGGATATTAGTCAAGGTTCTAATATATCTTTAAGGAGAATGTGTTGTCATTGAGTGCATGCAGACCCTAATGAGGAAAGAATCAGTTCTCCAGGATGCCTTTCCATGAGTATTTCATGAGCAACCACGGTTGAATTTTGCCACATATATTCACAAGATATCTATACTAGAAATTAGAATACCAAATCAAATATCAAAGAATTACATACCTCTTAAAGACATTGTGGGAAGATGAACAATCACGAAGAATACCTGAAAAGCAGTGTGCACAAGCGTGTACTCTAGGAACAGGATTTTCCACTCCTCTCTTTGTAATTGTGTTCCTTGATAGGGTAATGAACAAGCATGTGAGCATAGAAATGAATAACGTCCTTCCACTAATACCTCTCTAAGCTATTCATGCAAAGATCTCTATCAGTTTCTTTAATCATCTATTAAATCAAAACTCATCATCTTATAAAGGGTTTGAAATGAAAAAGATAAAGAGGACTAGAATTAACTAGATTAATTGAACCCAAAACTACAATGCTTTTTTCTCATCAATGCAATAGAAAAAAATGCAATAAAATTAAAAGAAAATAACAAACTAAATAAAGAAAAATTGCAATAAAGTAAAATCAAATCAAGATAAAGCAAACTAAATTAAACCAAGTCAAGCAAAAAGATTGCACCTCCACATTTAAATCAGGCATTGTCCTCAATATCATAAAGCTCAAAATAATCAATCAAAATAATCAAACCATTTAATAATAAAGGACAAGAAAAGCAACTCCATACCACAATAACTACACATAAGAAAAAACATGCAAAATATCCACCATGGTTCAACATAACAAAATATTGAAAGATAATAATAATAGTCTCATACAAACCAAATTACAAAATAGTCCAAAACAAAAATAAAGTAAATATCGAAAATACAACCCAAATGTCTCAAGACTAAATAACCAAATACATCAAAATGCAAAACTTCTCGCTAGAGGAAGAAGAAGAAGAAGATGGAGAATGTCGCTGGTGGTGAAGAACACAATCAAGCTTTGCGTCAAGGGACTGGAATCTCTTATTGAAATTCAACTCCATGTTTTGAAGATGCGTCACAACCATATCAAGAGTGGAGGCTTAGTGAAGGAGGCATAGTGTCAAGCATGTAAATCAGGAACAAAATCATCAGTTGGCATAGTGTCAGGCATGTGTTGAGGCTTAGGAATATGAGTAGCAGGTGAATCAGGAACAAAGTCATCAGTTGGCTCCATCTCTATATCATCATCATCCCCTTTGGGTTGGGTGTTACCATTAGCATCAGGGAGATAGTAACCACCCCTCCCACTACAAGAAAAAAAGGGACATAGAGACCTATTTTTTGGTGCTATTTTAAAAAACTCGGCCGTCAATTAATTCAGTGACCGAATTGGCGACAGAAATGGTCTAGTGACCGTTTCTTTGGTGACTGAATATTGGCGACAAAAAAATTTTGATTGTTGAATATTGAAAACCGTTTTGGCAACCGCTTTAGGATTTTTTATATGCTCAGTAAATAAATTATTTTATTTTATTTCAGTGACTCTTTTTTTGGTAGTTGAGTTATTAATTTTTAATTTGACACTTAGGGACTGTTTTTTGGGTAGCTGAATTATTAATTTTTTATTTGATATTCAGGGACCATTTTTTCGGTGGCCGAATACATGAATTTTTTATTTAATATTCAAGGGTCAAAAAATCGATCGTTGATTTAGAACTAAAATAAAAGGTTATTTTGAAATTTAGTTGACCCCATTTTTGTTTAAGCATCTAATACGACATGCAATATCAGACATAACATTTTGATACTATAAATATCCATAATACCACTTACATAACAAGTTATGTTTAACATTACTCATTTACAAACATAGTATCACATTCTCTAATCAATATTTAACATTAACCATAAACATAAATCATCACTCTAGCTCTTCTTCACTATCCTGCTCCCCATCCTCTCCGTCATCTGAATTATGATCTCTAATAGTGACTCTATGTCCATGGGGTGCATGGTGATGTTGAAAATCATGAGATGACTAATACTGTGGATAACTCTAAAAATCAGAAGGGTAAAAATTCATTCTTTCCATCATCTGTCGCAGTAACTGGTTGTTCATATGAATTTCTCTTTCATTGTTCTCTACTTGGGCTCGAAGTTCATCTCTTTCAGTTTGAACTTCTTTTACTTATTACTCCAATAATCTTCCATTTCTTTTCTTATTTCTTGGAGCTCTTCTCTTCGCACCCATGCAAATGATGATGAATATGAGCCATGGTAATAAAGTCGACCAGGCACTACAGTAGATTCCAGTACCATGTCATAAATCCTTCATTTTTTCATTCTAGCTGTGTCATGCCACACATCTAATTCGTTTGGTGGAGGAGTTCCTTGCTCTGATGCTCTCTAAGTCGTCTCTTTTATATTGCGAGTAAATTCCACTTGTCAATACCAATATGACACTAATTAATGTAGAAAATTTAATAAAACTTGCACATAATTGTAACATACTATAAGACACAACTTCATGCACAAAACTCACTGTGAAAACAAGCTTTCATTATCCTCAGTCACAACCTATTGCATATATGTAAGTGGTACCAATATAACAACCAATTCAACTTCAAATAACAACCAATATATTAGGCATAACTTAATATTAAACCATTAAATATTCAAAGTACTCAGTAATATATAAGTTACTTACATGTACGATCTCTGATCTCTTATCCACCCACGTCTTATCCTTCCTATGTTGATGTGTGTGACAAAATAAATTGGATGGAGATGGAGCAGTACCAGTCATTTGAATCTGCAACATATGTAACAATAAAATAAAACAAGAACATATATACTTTTACTTTTTATACATCAAACAAGATATTATTAAACTTAATCAAATTGGCTATGTGTTGAGATGTGGTAATAGAGCCACCGATATAAAGCGAACCACCAAATCCTCTACAATCAGATGCCCAATTTGTTTTTCCTTGTGCACGTTTCTTCTTATATGCTTCAGTTCCCCAATGAGTACACAATCTTTCTTAGATACTTTCTCCAATCCAATTTGGTTTATTCATATCTACACGGGCTTTGTTAAGAATATTTTTTAATATTGGTGCACCTCGCATCTCAAAATTTGTTTCAGCCCATTTATTATGTCGTGGACAAATAGGGAACTTATTCTATAATAAATCAAACATGTGAATAAATAACATAAAAAGTACAAAAATTTGATTTCAAAGTTTACAAAGTTTTGAAACTTGCCAGGAACTCAGCAAACCATATGTTTACAACTTCAAGTGGTATCATTTTTTACAATTCCTATTGACTTTATTGCCCTCGGCCGAACTTCCTTAATCCTGGCTTTGCTAAACCACCTCACGGTCCTATGCCTCGAAGCTGCCTTTCTTAACTGGACGAATAGGAGAGTCAGAAGGGCTTGGCTGATGGACTAGTTAGAGTTTTTGGATGAAAGAGTGAAAATCAATCAAATCAAAGACTTGTTGCCTAGGAATTTCAAGCTCGTCTTTCCTGCTATGATTCCAAACATAGTAACTATTTAACGGACTGAAAGAGCTTTCTCCACCGTTGCAAGTCCTTTATTTAGGAATGCTAAATCTGAACCGATTTACAAGTCAAGTCTTCTTAGTGATGGCCATGCATCGATATAATGGCATTTAATGATACCACCTATTCCAGAGGCCGCAGGATACGAAGGCAAGAATCTACAAGTAATATGCATGATTAGTTACATATATGAAATATAAAAATATAATTTACAAAGTAATTACTTACCCTTGTCCATCAAGATATAAAAGTGGCTTATCATTGTTACTTTGTGTCTCTGATGTACCCGAAGTATCACTAGATCCAAATTTAGGTCCAGGTCTAGGTGTAGGATTTGTGGGAAGGGTAGATGATCCAGGAATGAAAGAATCAAACTGTGTTGGAGCCACGATAGGGTGAGATGATGGTCTAAAACGTGATGGATGCATAAGAGGTGGTGAATGTACACCTAGCATTGCAGGTAGGGGAGTGAAATGGGATGTCTAGGGTGATAGAATACTAGTAGAAGGGGACAAGGTAGGAGATGGAGTAGTAGAAGATGCTAGATAACTAATGGAAGATAACTGTGGGTAAGTAAAAAAGGATCGCACTGGTTGTTCTTTTCTTGGGCAGCCCTGAAAAGTCTTTGCTTTCCCTTTTTCTCTGTCTGCCATCTGCAATTAACATAAATGCAATATAAGTTAATATTTTCATCATTTACATTAAAAATAAGAATATATAACAAAACTCTTATCTTACCATGCATTTCTAATCAAAAGTAAAAAGCTAATCATCATAACTTCAAACAATTCATATTGATCAATATCTTCATTGTCATTTTCTGAATCTTTGTCAAAATCAAATTCATCCTCCTACTCATCTTTTTCCTACTCGTTTCTTCCTCATTTTCTAACTCATTTGTGTTGAAGTTTGTTTAAACATGTTCTTCATTGTCTTATTCAATTTCTTCAAAATTACCTTCTTCATCTCTCAAGTTTTCAATTGCTTATCATTTGTTATCCCATCACCTGCTCAGACTACACCAGCATTCTTAGACATTTATGAAGATTTGATTTAACCTAAGAATAGAGCAATCAAAAACAAAAATAAAGTGAGAAAAATTATATTTTTTGAGGCTAGCGACCAATTTTTTCCAATCTTTTGAAATATTCTTTTTATTTAACTTTGGTTGCTATTTTGGTCGCTCTAGAGACTGAAAAATTTCAATCACTAAATCAGTCACTATTTTTCTTTTTTCTTGTAGTGTCTTATTAACACACATCCTCATTGCTAGAAGGGTATTGAAATCAATCCTTTCATTGCCCTTAATAGGTGCATAATCAGAGTAGTCACAATTGATGCCAAAAACTCAGCGATGACAATAATTAGCCCACCTATCATAGTCTCACCAAAAGTTTGGCACCACATGCTTAAAGTAGTGACAAAGATAATATTCAATGTTAACCTTTCTATTGTTCACCATGCATCATAAGAAAAATAACTCTATCTTTTTAGTAACCCTAGTACTCTCACCACGTCCACAAATAATATGAACCATAAATCAATACAAATACCGATGTGAACGATGAGTTAAATAGGTAGATTGAGAAGAACTAAGGGTGTAAATAGGAGCATTAACAACTTTATTCCATGCCCAAGCATCAATGTATTCTCTAGGTGCTCTCTTTAACCCATTGTTAAATCCAAAGATATCATTAAATGTCCTCATATCAAGCACATGAGTAGCACTCAACAATTTAGACTCAATATGACCCTTATCATCATCATTATAGGGAAACAATTTGCATGAAAAGCTACTTAAGGACTCAAGAGTTAATTTAGCATATGTGGGTTTCCTAATTCTAATAAATTGCTTCCATCAAATATTTTTCAACAAGACATTAATTTCATTCACTAACTCTAAATGATAGAAGGTATAATCATCTAAATACTTAGTAGCCACTATGGGTCTAGTAGCCAATGATTTATAAGATACTTGAGGAGTCCTCCTCTCTTAGGGTTCCTCTTAAGGTTGAGATCTTCTAGGCCTTTGTTAAGGCAGAAAAAAAGAAGTAGGACCTTTTGAGGATAAAACTCTTGTCTTGTGCCTTGTTTTGGGAGCCATGATGACTTGAGAAATATGGAGAATGTGGAAAAATGGAGTGGGTATAGGGAGAATGGGGAGAAAGATGAATAAGAATGGGGGAAAACTAAGAAATATAGGTGGAAGAGGTTGAATAAGGGTAAAATATTGGTAATTTGGGAAAGCTTGAAAATAGGCAGGAGAAAAGAGTTGGATTTAGTGTATGAGAGGGCAAAAGGGGCATGTGATTTGAATGGAGGTTCAGAATGAGGGTTTAGAAACCCTAAAAGATGTAATTAAGGGCATGGAGGTCGTGTGTTGTGCGGCTAAATCACGCAATGATGTGACATCACACGGTCTGGGCTATATGATTCGTGAGAAAAAGTGTTGCCCCATTTTTTTTATGAGGCATAGCTGTGTTTCAAAACATGGCCTACCCTATGTGACTAGGTGCTACGACACAGCTTTGGCAATGCGACTATGGATTTACATAGTTTTGGCATTAGAAACACAGCTTGGACCATGCGAATGGGGTGAATTTCATGATTTGGGATGCTTAATGCTCTGGAATGTCAAAAATTTTCATTGTAAATCAATATAAATCCAAAATAAACCACAAACAAGATCATACCTATGCAAAAACACCACTAACTCCCCCACCAAAATCACTTAAAATTCAAGAATAAATATCAAAACATCAAAATTTAGCAATCTACTTAATCTTAACAACCAATGAAAGTAAACCAAAAGCCAATAATCCAGGCAAAAACAATCATATTAATGCACAATCAATTAACAAAGGGTAAAAGAAAGGTTAGAGATACTGGTCTTTAAGCATTCCTTGGTCAAAGATTGAATACAAACTCACTTGATCTCTAAAGACTTCAACCCCTAAGCAAAGAAATAAGGCTTTGTAAGACTTAAAACATATAAAAGTAAAAAAAGTGCAAACAAAAAGGAAAGAAGGGATAGAAAAGCTTGGGTTGCCTACCAAGAAGTGCTAATTTAAGGTCCTTAGCTGGACCTTTTCCATGTTCATTCCATGTTAGCTAATGTAATTGAGGATTTTTTATGATCGATGTCGCCTCCCCAATATCTTTTCAGTCACTGTCTGTTGACCTTGGAAGGTCTTGTAGAATTTTCCTCCAAAATCTTAATAGCTCTATGAGGAAACACCTTAGTGACAATAAAAAAGCCTGATCATTGGGATTGGAGCTTGCCTGGAAAGAGTTTAAGCCTAGAATTGAACAACAAAACTTGCTGGCCTAGTTCAAAAGTATACTCAACAATCTTCTTATCATGCCATCTATTAGTTTTCTCATTATAAAGCTTAGCATTCTTATAGGATTGGAGACGAAATTCATGCATCTCATTGAGTTATAGAAGAAGTTTTTCTCTAACCACTTGTATATCAAAATTCAAGTTCTTGATAGCCCAATAGGCACTGTACTCTAATTCCACCATAAGATGGCATGCTTTACCAAACACCAATATCGATATGAAGACATTCCAATAGGAGTTTTGTATGCAGTTTGGTACACCTATAAAACATCATCCAATTTCTTCGACCAATATTTCCTATATGGACACATAATCTTCTACAAAATCCTGTCAATTCGAAATCTTGGCCTAGCCACTTATTTGAGGATAATAGGCGATGGCAATCTTGTGAGTAACTCCATACTTAGCTAAGAATGCCTCTAACTATTTGTTGCAAAAATGGGTTCGCTCATAATTGATAATTGCTCCAGGGGTGCCACAACGAGTAAAGATGCTCTTCTTAAGAAAGTTTAGCACCACCTTGGAGTCATTAGTGGGTAATGCAACTAATTCCAATCAACTACCATGAAGATGTATTGATTGTTGTATGAAGGAATGAATGGCTTCATGATGTCACATCCCAATTTTAGAGAATATGACCGGTGAGGGATTAGGAACCACTATCCCCAAAGCCTCATTATCACATATTAAATTTAATACATTTTAACATAAAATTATAATCACTTAAACTTTATCATATTAAATATATAAATGTAATGTCAAAATATCTTACACTCATAAGCAGTTCTATTTTCATGATCATTTATTTAAAATACAAACACTTAATATGCAAAGCAAATAGACCCAACCCTGTAACTGCAATTATAGATATCCATGCCTTTACATCATCTCCATAAAAAGAATCTGTTTCACTTTCAAGAGTGAACAGTTCTCTAGGTTGGAGCTGCAGAAAATTATTGGTTAGGTTTTGAAAAAGAAATATGAAAATGAATGAGTTTTTCAACTTAGTGAACACAAAAATACTCAAGTACTAATAATAAAAAATAATATAAATATAATTTATACTGATAATAAGAATTAAATATTATAAATATATTATAATGCTTTTGTCTGATAATCAATAAAAATGAACTCAAATTCTGATATATTGAAAATGCTTTATTTCAGGAAATCCTTGCTCAAATAATCTCATATTTATAAGGAATCCTTCTTACATAAATCAAACAATAATTTTCTTACAGGAATATTTCAGGTTTTACTCGAAGAATAGCCTAACATATGCATTAACCTTTTTGGACCCAAATATTTATAGCCGGATATTAGTCAATCATTTCTATAGCCCCAAGTATTTTTGCTCGGATATCAAGCATACATAAATCTCAAAGCAATATGGTCATTTATTATACCATGGTATATGAAGGGTTCTTCCTAGTGCCTTTGATATTCCAGATATATTATCAAAATATCAATAACATAATTTATACACATATTCATGACAAAATATTATAAATATAGATAGAAATAAATGTAACGCTTAAGATATACTAGTGCCATAAAAATATATTTGACTCAAGATATTAAATTTGTGTAGTAAAATATAACAATTCAAGAATTGAAATATTTAACTCTAAGTTCATAAATCATACTCCGTATAATAACAACAGAATATAAACTATAGTAAAATTACCATCATAAGCTTTCAAGAAAAATCAAATAAAGACAAGGTGATACTAGAACAATAATCAAAAAGTATTTTAAATACTCACTTAAATATGTTAAAAAAAGATTATACTGGACCAATACTTCTATTAATATTATCAAGATAATAGAAGAAAAATAAAGATTTATCAGTATTTCTCTCTCATTCATAGACTCTTTATTTTCACCTTTTGTTATTGCCTTTGAATCCCTCCATTTATAAAGGTTTTATGCATGCAGCGTCATAAATTTACATAGAACTTTTTCTTCTGAAATATATCCATAGCCGCCCTCCATTTCTTGTTTTTCTTTGCTTTAAGTGCCATCATTGATGGCTTTCTCTTAATTTTTCTACGACAATTTCTCACCTTCATCGTGCCATCCTTCCAACCACTTGTATTTATTTTGTTTTGTTTGTTCTTTTTTTTTGGGTTAAAATAAGTTCTGACACATGAAGTCTATTCTCCACACATCAAATAGTTCAATCTCAAGAAAGTTGTTAAGAGGCATATCTTTTGTCTCTGAGATATATTGCCACCCATTTGGCACCTTTCACATAAAGAAACAAAGGTATTAACATTTTTAAAAAGGGTTAACCAATAGAAACCTGATTGTAATACTTTTGTCGTCGTTCTTTCTCCTCCAAAATACCCTTCATAGTACAAACACTAAAAAAGTTGCTAAATTGTGACAGTTTTTTAGCACAAGTATTTACAAAATGCTATAATATTATTTTTAGAGAGTTTTTACAACCGCATAGTAAAAATATTTTGTGGTCGTTTTTTAATAGCTTTAAATTTGTAAAGCCCTAGCACACTAGAAAGCCCCCAAATGAACCAATGCTTTGTGGAACTTGCAAGCTACCCGCATCAAATCTCTGTCATTGAGGCCAACCACTTCTCCATTGTGCATTTGATTCGAGGCATCCCGTGTTCATCCTTGTCCCATTCGTTTAAGGTTAGATTTTTATGTTACCCATAGGCTGTAGACATTGATTTGAGGTTAGATTCTTCACTTCCCCTATTAGAAATGTAGCATACTTTCTGGAATGTATATGAATAGTAAAGATAGCACCAAAACTCCAGAGTCCTAATTGCTAGAAATGTCTAGGAACTAAAAGACATAGAAATCTCTAAAAATATCAAGCTAATTGTAAAAACTAATTCACCGACATTTGAAGAAAAATCTAGATCCATTTATTGCTTTCCATAGGCGGTGAAACTAGGTCAATAAATAGGCCATCCCCTTGCTCGTATGAAGCAAGCTAGCATGTAGCCATTCTCCAAGCTATAAACTATCCACTTAAGACTTTTATCCTATTCCTTCTAATATAATATAATTTTCTTTTTCAACTACTTTCTTATCCCTCAAATACCATCCTTATCCAACGATATCCTTATCCTATCTAAAACCTTCTAATTTCCTAACATGGTATCAGAGCTCCGTTCAATTATGGTTGTGGCATTGGAGATTTGGACTCTTCAACTATTGAGGTTTGAATTTCCTACATAAAAAAACCATGATTAGAGATCTGCTCAGGATCAAAGAAATTAAGGAAGCTTGTGAAGGCTGCTTACTTAGGAAACAACATCGACAACCATTTCCATCAAGAAAATTGTGGAGAGCTAAGAAACACTAGAGTTCATCCACACGAATATTTGCAGACCTATGAGGATTCCATCACATCATTAAAATAGGTTTTTTGATTCTCTTCACCGATGACTACTAGAATGACATGGGTACACTTTATGAGAGAAAGATTAGAAGTGCTCAAGATTTTCAAGAAATTTAAACAACTAGTAGAAAATCAAAGTAGTTAGCGCATCAAGACACTAAGGAGTAATCGTGGAAAAGAGTATACCTCAAAAGTGTTCAAAAAATTCTGCAAAGAAGAAGGTATAGAAAGGAAACTAACCATTAGGTATGCATTGGAGCAAAATGGAGTTTTAGAAAGGAAAAATAGAACAGTAATGGAGATGACAAGATGAATGTTGAAGGAGAAAGGATTGCCTAACACTTTCTAGGCAAAAGTAGTCTACACAATTGTGTATCTTCTAAACAGATGTCCTACTAAAGAAGTACAGGACAAAACACCGGTGGAGGGTTGGAACGGAAGAAAATCATCAGCAAAACACCTTAGAGTAATCAGCTGCATATGCTATGTACACATTCCTAACCAGAAAAGAAGCAAGCTTGACAAAAAGACTGAAAAAGGAATATTTGTGAGCTATAACAATGAATCCAAAGGTTACCGAGTATATAATCTAAAAACAAAGCAGCTTATCATCAGCCAAGATGTGGAGTTTAATGAGAATGCTACATGGAATTAGGAAGAAGAAAAGGTTGAGAAAAAACATATACATCTAGGAGTTAACTACTCCAAGACAAGAAGACATCAACTAAGACAACTATGATACTCTAGGTTCTCTAGACACTCTCGAGCCAACTCAAGTACAAGAAGTCTTTTCTCCAGAATTTCCTACAAGAAAAGTAAGATCCTTAAGAGATATCTTTAGGAAAAGTGCAACTATGTAACCATGGAGCCTAAGAGCTTTGAAGAAACAGCCAAGCAAGAAGTGTGGGTGAATGCCATGGAAGAAGAAATCAAGATGATTAAGAAGAACAATAAATGGGAGCTACTAGAGAGACTAAAAGAAAATGAGATCATTGGAGTCAAATGGGTTTGTAAGACAAAACTCAACCCAGATGGCTCAATACAAAAGCACAAGGCAAGGCTCGTAGCAAAGGGATACTCTTAAGTACCTGGTATATTAACTAATACGATATGTTTGATCTAGTAGCCTGACTTAACACTATAAAAGCCTTAATTTCTCTAACAGCTCAAAAGTGGTAGAAGCTCTACCAATTAGATCTAAAGTCAACATTCCTAAATGTAGTTCTTGAAAAAGGTATTTATGTGGAGTAACCACAAGGGTTCGTGGTAGAAGGTGAAGAAGACAAGGTGCTGAGATAGAAGAAAGCTCTCTATAGATTAAAGCAAGCATCATGAACCTGGTATAGTCGAATAGACAACTATTTCACTAATCAAGGATTTTGGAGGAGCAAAATTGATCCTACTCTCTATATCAAGACCTAAGGTAACTTTTATATTCTCATAGTTTCTCTGTACGTGGATGATCTTATCTACATAGGAAAAAATGATAGAATGATTCAAGAATTCAAAGAAGACATGATGAAAATGTTTGAGATAACAGACTTGGGTCTAATGCATTACTTCTTAGGTATCGAGATAATTTAAGATGAAGATGGGATCTTCATCTCACAAAAAAAAATATACACAAAATTTACTGAAAAAATTCAAGATGAATAATTGCAAGGCAGTTACTACTGCTTTGGTCAACAATGACAAGCTACAGAAATAGTATGGATCTGGTAAGGCAGATGCTTCACAGTTCAAAAGCCTGATTGAAAGTCTTCTGTATCTTACAGCTACAAAGCCAAATATTAAGTACGCAACAATCCTACTATCAGGATTTATGCAAAGTCCAAGCTAGAAGCATTACGGAGTTGCAAGAATAATCTTAAGATACTTGCAGGGCACACGACAGTTCGATATTTATTACATTTCTGGTGATGATTGTCAAGACCTAACTTCGAGCTGTGACTGGTGCACGGGCTAAGTTAACTCAACATCTACTTAACCTAGCAAGCCTAACACAAGATTCTAACCAATAATCATAAATGCCTTAATGAGGCTACTGAAAATTTGGCAGACTCTCCCCAAGAAATGGACTGACCCAATATTTAATATAACTTGCAAAAGCTCTAATGACTTTGATATATTACCTGACAGATTAATAACTATATAAATATATAGATTCAATCTCAACTATTTATCAAAATAAGATATAGAAGGATTTACATCACTATACTAAAAATCAAATAATACATCACTTTATTCCTATAACTGCAAAATATTAGAGTCTAGCACATAATAAGTCACCAACTTAAAATGGATGCCTACTAAAAAATGAATATGCCTGTGAGGAAGTCTGTAATTCCCATGAACCAGCTACTCGGCTACCTACTGATCTGAATGGTAAAAATAAGAGGGATGAGTTACATCAATGAGAGCATAATAAAAATAATGGCTAAGAGGGGAAACAAGTACAAGAATAAGTAATTCTTTAAACTCCAAAGTAATAGAAGAATATGCTAACTTAATAACGCAAAGCTCATAATAGTAGTATAATAATTCTCTCCTTTGCCAAAGTGTACGTAGGCATCAACTTTCATAAAAAAAACCAACCATGTGGGTTTATGAAAGAACTGCAATACAAGTTAGGGAGTAAACTCAACCCATCAAGTCAATCTCATAGTCATCACAAGCTAAGGGGCCTTGTCTCACCTGGCATAAATATCATGGCTAAGGTCGTCCACTCATCCAATAGCCAAACAAGTATTCTCTGAATCTACTATGTGCAAATAGGCCGTTATATCTCTTTGCTAATGGCAAACAGTGTTCTAACATGGAATTCACAATGGATATTAAAAACCAATTCTGATGGAACAAAATTAAATATACTCATTTCATAACACTCTTAATAAGATCAAATCACTTTCAAAAACTCATAATTTCAACTTTCCACTTAACTTTTCATAGATATAACTTTAAATAACATATAAGCTTAAGGGCATAAATAGTGTCATTGTAAAAATATAAATTTAGCATATGAAGCTACAACTTCCAACGTGAACTTTCTCTTTAGGTACCTTCATACTTCTACTAATATTTTTCATATAAAAAAAATAATCTTGTTTTCCCAATGATAAAATTTGACATCTTTAAAAAGATAAATAATCACATAATTAGTGCTATAATAAAAGTCATCAAAATTTAAATTTTAAATTGTCTTCCAAATATGACCAAAGAATTAATCCATGGCAGTATATAAAAAAAATTCAAATTTTACCATAATGTAAATTATCTACTCGCAGACTAGGAGATTAGCCAAACTTTGCCTAAGTCAAGTTAACGACTTATTAAATTTCTGCAAGTGCACAGATCACTTAAGTAATAAAAGAATCCAAAATGATTCAGTATCATCTCACAGGGATTGAATTTAATTACCAAAATTGAAACTACTTAATCTTAATTAAGAAGAACAGTTAAATAGAGGAATTAATATAAAATAAAGCTTAAACAAAATAGATAAAGTATCAATCAAAGAGAAAGATCTAGGACTTTTGATTTCACCTTGTTAGTCCTTTTGTAACATTTGTCGATTTACATACCTGTTCTTTAATTCTCAATTTCAAGATCCAATCTCCTAAGTTATTTAATACTCTCTATCGGGTAGACATTAAAACTATCCTTAAACTGACCTAATCTATCTTCCTCAAGTATAGATTAAATCAATATTAAGAATGCATTAGTGCTCAAGAGAGATTATTAAATGATCTATACAAATCATGCACAATACACAATTCATGAACTCAATTCAAGATGCTTTCATGCAATTACCTCTCAGTCTAATGTATGTTATCTAATCATCTAATTCGTCCTCACATAATTAGAAGCATTAAGAATATAATTGAATTGAATTCAAATTCAAAAAGAGAAGAAAACATGTAATTGAATTAACAAAGATAAACAAAACTTCTAACTTAGATCCATCTATGCTCTAGAATAAAGAACTTAAAACATTAATAAAAGAAAACACAAAAACTAAAACATCAAACTCAAAGCTGGGCTCTAAGCCCCTCGCACCCCTAAACTACTATCTCCTTGCTCCTTTTATAGCCTTTAGAGAAGCTAAAGCAACTAAGTTTATAAGCTATCAACGCCTCCAGATACTTACGTTGACTTGTGGCAGATTGTTCTACTTGAAAACGGCATAATTAGGAAAAGAGATCAACATAAGGTTTGTAGATCTGTCTCTTAACTTTCCAACACCATTGAAATCATGTCAATTGGATCTCTAAAACAAGAATTATGCCCAAAATACTGCAACACGTTAGACAGCAAAAGTTTCCTTAAATAGCCTTTGACCAAATCTTCTTTTCCCCATCATTATTGACTTCCATTGATTGATTTTACCTATAATAAATCATAAATTCATATCAATTATGAGAGAATATCTAATAATTATCATAATGAAGATATTCAATAAATGTGCAAGATATGATTTATCACGAATTAACTCAAAGTAAGTGGAATGGTCCTCGAAGTATCTAGCACTAATAAAATATTTCAATAAATTACCATAAGTCAAACCATAACTATCAGATATTCAAATGCACCTCTTAAAACTTTACACACCTTCAACTTAAAGTCATAACTTCAAAACTTAAGGTCATCAACTTGATTATCAAATTTTATGTTGTGGGACTTTAAAAAAATTATTCTAAGTAAGAATAGTCATTAAAAAAAGAGTATAGATAAAATTTTTAAATTATAGGGTTTGAGATTTTCAAGAATTATAAAATGTTTGTGGTTAAAACTAAGATTGGTTTACCCATTTTATAAGGAAACTGATAGCTTGGGGGAGGCGGAGGGGGAAGGGGGGGAGACGGAGTTGCTATGCTCCTCGGTTTTGTGTCTCCCTTCGTCTGATGCTTTCTTCTTTTTAAGTTATGATATTTTCGGTTTTTTTAGGTCAGGTGGGGCCCACTTAAAGCAAAACAATAATAAACAAAGAAAAGAAGAGGACACGGTGTTACAATAATGCACGGCTAATTAGATATGTTGATAGAGATTGGGCAGGATCAGTTGATGACATGAAGTGTACGTCTGGATTCACATTCACGACTGGATCAAGAGTATTTTCTTGGGCATAAAAAAAACAAGAGACTGTGGCTCAATTATCTACCGAAGCTGAGTGCGTAGCAGTAGTAAATGCTACTAGTCAAGCAATATGGCTAAAGAAAATATTTGAGGACATGGGCGAACAACAAGGTGATCCAACTAAGATCCTGTGATAGCAAATCTACTACTACTGCAATTGCCAAAAATCCAGTCTATCATAGCAAACCTAAACATATTGCAATCAAATATCATTTCATATGCGAAGCAATAACTGACAAAAAGATAAAGCTTGAGTACTGTAGCATTGAGGAGCAACTAGACGACATTTTCACAAAGGCATTACCAAGGCCAAAGTTTGAGATTCTACGGAGCATGCTTAGAGTCACAAAAAATTGTGCTAAGGAGGAGTATGAGAAATGTAGCACAGTTTCTAGAATGTAAAGGAATACTAAAGCTAGCACCGAAAACTCTGGAGTCCTAATTGCTATAAAATGTCTTGAAACTAAAAGAAATAGAACTCACTAAAAATATCAAGCTAATTGTAAAAACTAATTCACTGACATTTGAAGAAAAATTTGGATCCATTTACCGCCATTCATAGGCAGTGAAACTAGGCCTCTAAATGGGCCATACCCTTGCTCGTATGAAGCAAGCAAGCATGTAGGCATTCTCCAAGCTATAAGCTATCCACCCAAGATCCTATTCCTTCTAATATAATATAATTCTCTTTTTCAACTACAGTCTTATCCTTCAAACACCATCCTTATCCAACTATATCCTCATTCCAACTAATACCTTTTTAAGTCTTAACATCCCCATCCCCATCGACAGCATTCCCATCTTCAGAGTCTGAATGGCCGTTTCACGTTCTTTGGTTCATTGTTTTGAGGTCATTAGTCTTCCCTTTGAAATTGTGATCTCCGTTTACATTGATTTCGAATTTGCCATTGAGATTTAAGTTTTAAGATAGTTCTTGAAGTAAGTTTCAGATTTTATAAATTTTGATTCGATCTGGTGGGGGGATTTTTTTTTTTTTTTACATATCCTTTTATAATCTGTTGTGTCCTTGTAGTCCATCACGTGGTTTTATCTGGACATTTCCGATAAGTTTGCAGTCACAAAGTAATACGGTATGAATATATATATATTTTTTTTCAGTTTGCCTTTGATTTGCAATTTTTCAGTTTACAGTTCTTGCAGAGTAGCGGGTATTATTCTCCTTTTTTAAGTTTAGGAGGTCTTGACCTCGTCATTTCAGTTTACAATTACACTTAATTCTTCTTTTCCTGTTTCTTCTGCACCCGCAGAGCACGGAGGCCACGAATCCGAATCCATACACATATAGTCCCTATCAAAAATGGACCTACGATGTGTTCTTGAGTATCAATATATTAGAATAACGGAAATATTTAATAAAAATGATATGAAAATTATACATTTATCATTCCTTTATAGTAATTTATTAGTACAGGCATTAGCTAGGAAAAGCTCCATCTCTCTTTTACCGTTTGTGAGAAGGATCTTATATTGCATATTGGCCACATGTGGCATGCTAAGTGCTAAGTCATGAAATAGCCCACTATGAAACTATGATTTTGCAATTTGGTATACTGGTATGCTCCTTAAAAATTTAAGAAGTTGTAATGTTTATAATGGCAAACCTTATGATTAAAATAGGAGCGTTCAATGGGTCGGTTTGACCTGATGACCCGTTCAAGTTAACCCAAACTAAATAAGAAAATATGAGTTAGGTTAGGTTATCGGGATATATTCAGGTAAAACTTGACCAAACTCTGCCATGGTTAATTTAGGTGATGAGTTGGCTAAATGCTAACTTGATGATTTGATGAGCAAACCGATTGATTCGAATATTTTTTTTTTATGTGGAAATCCTTGGTAGTGCTAGGCATTTTTCTTTCTTGTTCACCCATTCATTTTGTCATTTTATACTTTTTCCTCTTCTCCTAAATTCACAAGTTTTGTTTTGTGAATTGGGAATATTAAATTATGTAATTTTAAGTTATTATTTTATTTGAATTGATAACTTAAAAATTTAGACTACTTCTAAGACAGGAAATCGAATGAATATAATATTATTTTAACTAGATTTGGTAATTTAAAAACTTAGATTGCTAGCCTATGATAGGTTGTATGATGCATTGATATTATTTTTTTTTATGATTATGATTTTTTTACTTTATAATTTGTAAATAAAAATAAATAAAATATGGGTAATCCGATGATCTAAACTAACTCAACCAAATCTTGGTCAGTTTGAATTGGTTCAAATTACTTGAAAAAAATTACAAAACCGATCCAACTTATTCCAATTTAGATTAGACGGTTTGGATTTTTTTTTTTTTAAATATAATCTAACCCATCCTGTAAACATCCCTCGATTAAAGTGTGTTCATGGGCTTTCCTTTCTTTTCGCAGGTTCGTATGATTCCCGAAACAAACCACTTTATTTATTTCTATTTGGATCAGAAGCGGTTTTACTTTTTAAGTGGGCTAGCCATGTTGTGATGGTGACAAAGAAGTTGACAGCTATGGGAATTGTCCTGTGATTATGCTGCTATATTAACTCCAGTATGTATTAATTGTGAGTTTTATGCAATTTTCTTTTCTGCGCACCATTTTACATTTTCATTTTGTTTTCCTATTTACTGCTCATCCTATAAGCATTAACTTGAAATACACTTGCTTCTATTATACGGCTGTGCTTGTTTGTAAGCACTAGCTATTAGCTCAGCTTGGAAAAACTTTTCTTGCATCCCCTGCCCAAAAGATAATATTTTCCTATGATAGTATCTGCTCTGTAAAATTCTACATTTTTATTTTTTGTGTGTTTGTTGTTTCCTTCATTTGCTGGTGAATTCTCTATGCTCATCAGTTCTTTTGCTCCCCAGGCTCCTATTTTTCTGGTGGTGTTCATATTTATAGGTGTGATTACTTTGCTGACTTGAAGATATCATAAAGGTGCAAGTTTAGCTATGGTTGTTTTGTAGGTGTGATTTTTTGTTCATATTCATTTTGCTGCCAAATGGGTTATGTGAACAACAGAACTGTTGAAGTTGTGTTAAAATTTATGATAAATTTAACTTTGGTTTGTCTGCTCATGTCAGTTTGAATTGTGGGAAAATTCTGCACCCCTCTCTCATGCCCCCATCTAGCTAGCTAGAGAGCATTGAATTATTCCATCTTTACCAACCCATTCGTCAACCTAAGCTTTTTTGGTTTCTTAGTACTATCTATCTAAGATTTTATGGATCTATTGAAATTAACGTACCAAAGGCCACTTCTGAGTAGTTGTCTCCTTTTTAAAAGTAACAACCAAAATTTAATTCAAAGGTTATTCTGTTTCTTATAAATAAATTTACATTAAAATTAGTATTTAAATTGATTGTAGAAATTTAAGATACTAAATAGTTTTCATACACAACCATTTGATATAATAATAGATCAAGCTTCCAATTAGCAAGGATTTTGACCATTAAAAAACTGTTTAATGTTCTCTCAAAAAAATCTAAAGATTTAAAAAATGAGAAAGTTTTAAGTTAATTAAATTGGAATCTAAAATTAATTAAAAAATATCTTCTAACAAGAAAGAGATTGGGAGATAGTGAGAAAGTACCAGGACAGAAGTCTCGTGCCAAGTCACAGTAACGATTTTATAATATTTAAATATTTATCTATTTTATTCTTCTATTATTAATTCAACTCATTCCTTTTTTTTTTTTTATTAGGGGTTAGGGGGAGGGAGTGTTCCTTTTTTAAGAATTCATCCTGGGTGGGGTTTCGACTCTTATTACAGCAGCAACAGATTAATTAGTATTTAAATGTATAATTAGTTAATAATTAATTAGTGATTAGTTACAGTTAGTTTTGTCCAGCTCAGCTATATTTTTTGTATATAAATAGAGTACGTTGCTCTCATGAACGTCACATTTTCTTTCTTCCTCTCTAATCAAATTGTTCATTATGGTATCACGGAGCTTCTTTCGCTGCATTTAAGTTCTTTTTCCTCTTTCAAAGCTTTCATCAATGGCTGCAAATCCTGTTGCAGATCATTTACAGAACCCTTCCAATCCATTTTTCTTGCATCCGAACGAAAATCCCCCCCTAATCCTTGTCTCTCCCACCCTTACCAGTTCCAACTACCATCCATGGGCCCGTTCTATGCGCATGGCACTGCAATCCAAGAACAAGCTTAGATTTGTTGATGGCTCGATTCCTATGCCTCCTGTAGCAGATCCGTTGTTTTTCAGCATGGGAGCACTGCAACACTATGGTGCTTTCATGGATGATTCATTCGGTTTCATCTTCCATAGCGCAGAGCGTTTTGTGGTTTGATAAAGCTTCCGACGTTTGGGACGATCTCAAAGCTCGTTTTTCTCAATGTGACTTGGTTCAAATTTCTTCACTACAAGAGGAAATCTATTCTTTCAAACAAGTCTTTTCCCTTGTAATTCAACAAGAGAGACACTTATCACTGCCTTCAATTTCTGACATCCAAATTCTGACACTACTGATGCCTCAGGCAAATTTGCCACAAAGTTCACCAAGCCACGGCAATATACCTCATCTTCTCAAGCTAAAGATCAATCCACTCAAAAGCTCTGTACATATTGTGGTAAAACAAACCACACTGTCGATACATGTTATCGGAAGCAAGGCTTCCCTCCTGGCTTCCAATTTCGCAATTCAAGAGCCTCAGCTAATCAAGTTCAAGCAGAACAGCCTACAAGTCTTACTGGATCATTGCCACAGCAAGAGACTTTTGATACACCGGTCTATACTTTCACTCGAGAGCAGTACCATAGTCTCCTAGCATTATTGCCACACAGGCCACTTCTCATGCTACCAACCATATCAACAATGTTCCATTCACCAATTCCGCATCAGGTAATCATATCCTTCTTTCTGTTTCTACTTTGTCTCATACTTGGCTTTTAGATTCCGGTGCAACAGATCATATTTTTTCATATTTGTCCTATTTTACATCATACAAAAGGATCATCCCAATTACAGTTAAACTTCCAAATAATAATCAGGTTACTGCTCGTTATTCTGGCACACTCGTGTTTTCAGATTCTTTTTATCTTACTAATGTTCTTTTTGTACCTGAATTTTCATACAACTTAATCTCCATTACTAAACTCACACTTTCACTCAATTGTCAACTAATCTTTTAGTAGTCTGCTTAATGCTTTCTCCAGGACCTGAAATCCTTGAAGATGATTGGACAAGCTGAAAGTCCAAGATGGTTTATATGTGATAGTCTATCCCCCAAGTTCCCTACTGTTCAAAGTTCTGTTGTTGGTTCAGTTTTCTTCACTACTGTTTGTAAATACTCTACATTTGCAGGGCATACTACTCGTTTGACATATCATTTTCAGGACACCCCTGAGCGTTTACTTGTACTTAGTCAAAAGTATCCATCAATACAATACAAAAATAAATTTGTTTGTGTTATTTGTCATGTTGCAAAGCAACACAAGTTACCTTTTTCACTTAGTAAAACACACTCAAGTGCTGCTTTTGATCTCGTTCACATGGACATTTGGGGTCCTTATTCTATTACCTCAATGGCCATCGTTATTTTTTAACAATCGTTGATTATCATACTAGATATACTTGGGTTGTATTAATGAAATCTAAATCTGAAGTAAAACATCATGTTTCAACCTTTTTCACAATGAAAGAAACCCAATTTCAATGCAAAGTTAAGGCTGTTAGAACTGATAATGGATCTGAATTTCACTTACAATCTTTATAAGCTACTAAAGGCATCATACATCAGACAAGTTGTGGTGAAACTCCCAAACAAAATCAATTGTAGAAAGAAAGCACCAACACATTCTTAACGTTGCAAGAGCTCTCCTTTTTCAATCCGGCTTACCAAAATATTTTTAGTCTTTTGCAATTCAGCATTCAGTTCATATTATTAATAGAATTCCAACTCCAGTTCTTCATAATAACTGTCCATATGAAACATTGTTTGCTAAACAGCCTGACTTCAAATCTTTAAGAGTTTTTGGGTCTCTCTGTTTTGCAACTACTTTACAAGCACATCGTACCAAATTTGATCTTAGAGCTAGGAAATGTATATTTTTAGGGTACAAATCAGGAACCAAAGGTTATGTACTTCTTGATTTGCTTAACAGAGAGTTATTCATTTCATGCCATGTTCATTTTTATGAACACATCTTTCCTTATCTACTTTATAAAAATTCTGATTCCATTCCTGCTATTCCTTTTTTAAACTCTTCTCCTAATATTGATTACTCGACCCCACTGCAACCAGTACACGTTAATCATAATGATAACATCACAGCCGCACCACACTTACCTCAAGAGAATCCTGTTCCACTCAGACGATCCATTAGAATTCGCACCACTCCAGCTTATCTGTCAGACTATCACTGTAACTTACTGGTTTCAGCCGACTCTACATCATCATCAAGCATTTCATCTCCAGGTATTAAGCATCCTTTATCTTCTGTTCTGTCTTTACATTAAATTATCACCCACTCACAAAGTCTTTTCTACTTCTATATCTGCCAATGTTGAACCACCGTGTTACTCACAAGCTGTGAAATATTCTTGTTGGCGTAATGCTATGGACCGAGTTACAAGCTCTTGAACATAACAAGACATGGGTTGTCATGGATCTCCCAAGTGGCAAGGTTCCAATAGGATGCAAGTGGGTGTATCGTATTAAATATAAGGCTGATGGAAGCATAGAACGATATAAAGCCTGCCTTGTGGCCAAAGGGTATACACAACAAGAGGAAGTGGACTATTTCGAGACCTTTTCAGCAGTGGCCAAAATGACTACTGTTCGTGTGCTATTATCCATAGCAGCTGCGTATGGTTAGCATTTGAAGCAATTGGACGTGAATAACGCCTTCCTCCATGGTGATCTCCATGAAGAAGTCTACATGAAGTTACCTCCTGGTGTTCATAGCTCCAAACCCAACCAAGTGTGCAAACTAACCAAATCATTATATGGTCTAAAGCAGGCAAGCAGGCAGTGGCATTCAAAGCTCTCTCATGCCCTTTTATCTTGTGGATATTCTCAATCTCGAGCTGATTATTCTCTGTTTGTCAAGAAATCTAACAATTCATTCACTGTAGTTCTTGTATGCGTGGATGACATTGGTCTCGCAGGAGATGATCTAGCAGAAATTGATTCACTTAAGGCTTATCTTGATTCTGCCTTCAAAATAAAAGACTTGGGAAATCTTAAATATTTCCTAGGCCTTGAGGTAGCACGATCCAAAGATGGCATTAGCTTATCCCAAAGGAAATATGCCTTAGAATTATTGCAAGATTCAGGCATGTTAGCCTCCAAGCCTGCTGCAACACCAATGTCCACTGCCACCAAATTGACACTGAATATGGGCGCACCATCGACTAATCCTGAATCCTATCGCAGATTGGTAGGAAAGCTACTGTACTTGACAACAACACGCCCAGATTTATCACATTCAGTACGACAACTTAGTCAGTTTATGGCTAAACCAATGGAACCTCATACGTAAGCTGCACGACGGGTCTTGAGATACATATAAGCCGCACATGGCGTGGGTCAATTTTTCCCACATATTTCAGACTTTCAACTCAAGGGTTTCAGTGACTCTGACTGGCCCGGTTGTTCAGACACCCGCAGGTACAACACAGGCTATGCCATCTTCCTTGGACAATCATTGGTTTCATGGCGTTCCAAGAAACAGTCCACTGTATCTCGCTCATCATCAGAGGCAGAATACCGTGCTTTGGCAACCACCACTTGTGAAATTCAGTGGTTACATTATTTGTTGCAAGATTTACATGTTCCAATCAAACAGCCAGCATTGATCTTTTGTGATAATCAATCTGCCCGTCATATAGAGAAAGTACCAAACACATCGAGTTAGATTGCCATATTGTCCGAGAGAGAGTCCAAACAGGCCTAATTCACTTGATGCCTATCACTACAGCAGAACAGATTGCAGACATTCATACCAAAGCCTTAGACTCAGCACCATTCAAGACACTTTGTTTCAAGTTGGGTTTGAAAAACATATACTCTCCAGCTTGCGCGAGGGGTATTACAGCAGCAACAGATTAATTAGTATTTAATTGTATAATTAGTTAATGATTAGTAAGTGACTAGTTACAGTTAGCTTTGTCCAGTTCAGCTATATTTTTTGTTTATAAACAGAGCACGTTGCTCTCATGAATCAGAATGTCACATTTTCTTTCTTCCTCTCTAATCAAATTGTTCATTAACTCTCTCTAAAGCAACTAAATTGCATACAGAGAGCAACCAACAAGCATTGTATGCACCTTTTTAGTCGACTCAGCAATCCAATATATTAAACCAGTTGAGCCCAATATTAATTTTGGGTTCGGAAATAAAACTTACTTTGTGTATGTTTCTGGATCTTAAGGCCTAACTTTTAGTCTTGAAGTTATAAGTTTAAACTTAGAGCACAATAGCCCACTTTTAAATTTTTTGGCTGAATCCTTATCCTTGATTTTATGCTCACGCATGTGATAAGTTAATTTGATAAAAAGCTCAAGAGATTTGTCGACCAAAACAAAAAACTCAAGTGATTTTAAGTCCACACCACCTTTAGAGATTTGATTTCTTACTATTTCAAGTACCTTACTATCGTGATATCCTTTACTTTCTTCCGTTTCTCATTTCTTTTTCAGTTTAGGCAAACAACGTACTTTGATATTTATTTTCAACTGATATCGTCATTCATAAAGGAATTTTTTAAATAAAAACTTTTATACATAATGCTATAAATGTTAAAACTATACTAGTGTTTATCAAATGTTTTTCTTTCATTATTTCAGTCAAGTGATGTTATAAGTGAGCCTACTTCACTATTAGAGACAAGAAGATTATTATGTGGCTGTAACACAAATCACCAATTGAATGATTATGATTGTTTTTTATGTTTATTTATTGTAGAACAATTTTTGGTTATCATGGATTTGAACTTGTATTGTTTAAGTTACCATGAATATAAATTATGTTACTTTAGTTTATTTTGGATTTGAAGTTGTGATGTTATGGATATTTTAATGGAATTAGATTAATATAATATGAACTGTTGTTAATATTATTTATATTTGTCATTATACATGTTAAATGTATATGAAATTTGCTAATTAAATTATATAGAATTCGCTATAAATTTAAAAGAATAATTTCCTTTCAATTAATTGCAGTGGTTTTAAACTGCCGCAAAATAAAAATGACCTTGAGGAATTAAGAAAATAGTGGAGGTTTGAAAACTGCCGCAAAATAAAAATAGTTGAGGAATTAATTGCAGCGGTTTTCAAAACTTTCTATTCAAATAGTGGAGGTTTGAAACCCCCACGGCAATTAAGAAAGAAACTGCCACAAAATAATTGCTACACACATAAATATGGCGTTTTTTGAAACCATAATTCAATTAGTTGCAACACTGTTGTTGATACACATAATCTCTAGATGAATCTAAAATAACCTTGAGATTGAGACAACGAATGCACCAGAAGCTCCTAGATTAGAAACTTCAAGATAAGTGATTCCACCGCCAAATGAAGAGCGTTCGGGAAATAATATTGTAGCAATTAATCTCTAAAAATATAAAATAATAAAACACAGTCAACAATCATTGCTTTGATGTTACAAATTAGACTATAAATAGGCGAAGGCTTGGATGATGAAGCAAGCCAAGATCCAACGCAAAATAGCATCTACTAACCCACAATATCCAGCAGCGATAGTTACTTTACTACTGTTTCTGTTGTTGTCAGATGGGGTGGTTTCACGGTAGTCTTGAGATATTGGTGAGTTTTCAGATCCGTCTAACATTGTGGTGGAATAGTTGGAAGGTCCTCATATGTCCAAGTTAAATAAGGTGAATAGGCAGATGATAAGTATAATTAATTAAAGAGAGAACGTATTTGATCATTGTTTACCCACCCATTTATATGGGGGTGAGAACTAGCCTCCTACCTTTTCTTGTGAGGGTGCGCACAATATTGCTTGTCACCGTTGATATGTTGCGGGGGGTGAATTTGGTTATTAGGCAGCTCACTCTTGAGACGTTAGGTGTCCTTTGAATAACGTGTAACCTTTGAAATTCTGATGGTAGATTGAATACATAGTTGGTTGGGTCTGGGTCGGATCCTCTTGCTCGGAGGGTTTTCTCCCCTCTTGGGCTTGCTGGGCCGGTTGATTGGTTACTCCTGGGCCAAGGGCTAATCCCATATTACCCATACAGTCTAACTATCTTCCTTCTTCCAACAAACTCTTGCCTTGTATCACACTATCATAAATGAAATATTCTTTTCTCCAACTATCTTTCAGTGATATCCAAGCTTTTTTTTTTTTTTTTATTAAGTAATCGGGGCAATCCAAGCCAGTTCTTTTTAATACTGGACGTAAGGCTCATTTATCAAATTCCTTCCCTATTTTACTCCCTTCTTCTTCTAACATATACTTAAACCTTTAATTTAAATTTATGGCCACGCCTTCTTTTGATTTTTCTTCCATCCCTCTATCAGCAGTTTTCACTAGTGAAAATTATGATTTTTAGAGCTTAAAAATTAATGACATAATCTATCTCATAAAAACTATGGAATGTTGTTAAAAATGAGTTAAGCATCCCAACAAATGCTTCTACTCTGTTCTAGGTAGAGCGCAAAAATTTGGAAAAGCAACAAAAGAATGTCCAAGCTCTATTATTCATTCAGCAAGATTTGGGAGATACTATTTTCACAAGATCGCATATGCAGATACTATTAAAAACAAAAAGGCATGAAATATTTTGGAGGAAGAGTTTTGCAGCACTGAAAACGTATGTTCCATCAAGCTTTAATATGGAAAAAGAGAATTTGAAATATTGAAAATGAAGGATTCTAGAACCATAGAAGAGTACACAAAAAAGTATGATCCCATAGTTACAGCTATTGAGCATGCAAAAGATTTTTTAATCTTATCATAAAGTAAATTAGTGGCATCTCTTGAATCTCAGGAACATAAATTAAGAAGGTGCAACGAAGGAACTATTGAAAGTTCTTTCCAAACCAAAATAAATGAAGTCTCAAAAATTCAAAAAGGATTGAAGAAAATTTAATTAAGATTCACGTGGAGGAGGAACCTCTAAAGCAAGAGAGAATATTGAGAGAGCTGAGAAACAACGCGATAATAAACGAAAATATTCTCCAAGTGGAATTTGCAAGAAGACGAGCCACTTAGAGGAAGATTGTTGGTTTCGAGACGAGATCTAGCTGTCACTTGTGCAACTATGTTTCTTTTCTTTTTATTGTTTTTGTTAATTTTGTGCTAATATCTTTTATTGTGTCGCTAGACTTCCTAAAATATTATTATACAGAGTTTTTAGATTTATACTTCTTGAAGAACCCACAACGTTTTCTAAGAAATTTGTCGATGACTATTTAGGCATATTTCGCCAAATGAAGACTAAGTGTTTTACACATATTTTTGAATATGAAATTGTTAAAATGGTCATTATTGGTCTTGACTATTCTATCAGGAAGTTAATAAATAAAAAATTCTTCGATATGTTTTAGCTTGTTCAAAAAGTTCGACAAATTAAAAACTTGAGAGCTGAGAGAGAGAGAAAAGTTAGAAGAGGCATCAAAAAGAAATAATTTCAAATGTCGAAAATGAGAAAGTGGAAGATGTCAAAGAAAGTGAGATTAGCGTAGCAGAATTACAATATGGTCTTCCATATACTTTCTAGGCACCGAAGATTGTCAAAGCAAAATACAAAATGAATTATGCTAACAGAAAAATTATACTCGTTCAACATATTGAAAGATAACGAAATTTTTGACGTCTTATTTAAAGATAAATTGATAGGAAGGTTCATGGAAATTACTATAACCAATGTTAGAAATGAATTTGCCTTCCAAAGTAACTAAAGGTGCACATCTAAGTTATAGGACTTACGTGTAAATTCTAATTGATATTAGTGTATCTTTAGTGTAATTTTGTCATTAATGTCATTACAAAGAAAAAGAATTTATGTGACGACAAAAGTCGCTACTGAAACTAGTTTAAGTTGTCACTGAAAGTTTTAGTTATGACATTTTTCACTTTTAGTGACAACCAAAAGTCGTAGCATATATCTTGTAACTGAAGATCTACAGTGACAATATTTTGATTCATTAGTGAAAGTTAATTTTTTAGTGAGTGATGACATCTGTTGTCACCGACAACATTTTTTGTTATTGAAAGGTTACTTTCAATAACAACTAAAATGTTATCACTGAAAGTTGCATCAGTGATGACAAGTGCTGTCAAGAGACGTCCATTACTCTTTTCAAAAGTCGGCTCTAAGGATTAGGAGCATCTTTTAACTTAAATACGGTCCTCAGGTCTTCTTCCTGTCCGATGTGGGCTTAGACTTCTAATACTCCCTCTCACATCGGAGGGAGGTAACCCTTCTCGGGCTTAGACTTCCGAGCGCTACTGGTGGTTTTTAATTCCTACACGGGGCATGGGGTCATCGGAACAGACAGCTACACTAGGGCTCTGATACCATGTCAAGAGTACCATGTCAAGAGGCGCCCATTACTCTTTGCAAAAGCTGGCTCAAAAGATTAGGTGCATCCTCTAGCTTAAATATGGTCCTCAGGTCTTCCTCCTGTCCGATGTGGGTTTAGACTTCCAATATTCCCCCTCACATCGAAAGGAGGTATACCCTTTTCGAGCTTAGAATTCCGAGCGCCACCGGTGGTTTTTAATTCCCACACGGGACATGGGGTCATCGGAACAGACAGCTACACCAGGGCTTTGATACCATGTCAAGAGACGCTCATTGCTCTTCCCAAAAGCTGGCTCTAAGGATTAGGAGCATCCTCTAGCTTAAATACGGTTCTTAGGTTTTCCTCCTGTCCGATGTGGGTTTAGGCTTCCAATAAGTGCCGTTACTAAAATGGGAATAGTATTGTATCATTTTGTCCTTCAGTAATGATAATTATCATCACTAAAGCAACTTTCAGTGACTATTATTTTGTTTTTGTGACTGAAAGTAGCTTCTATGACGATAATTTGTCGTTATAAAAGTAATGAAAATTTTACTTTGTTTAAGCTTTAGTGACAACTCTTTGATGTCGTAACAGAAAGTGTTTTTTTTTTTTTTGAATTCACTTATTTTTTAATAAATTTTTTTAACACTTTGAACCTATCATTCAAATAATGAGTTGAAATACTTATTTTAATTATAATACTATAAACATAGATTATACTTTCAAAAAGGACACAAGTTATATAACAAGGTGAACTATTCACATTAATATTATCTAAAAAGTACATAAGTCATAATTCAAGCATCCAAGTAAGAGTATGTTAAATATCAAATAACATTGGAAATGTTCAGACAAAAGTTGTTGCTCAGTAATAGAAAATCCAAAAGTCAACTACTAGGTTCGCTAGAGAGTCCCATTGTTGGATTACATGTATTGTTGTCTTGACGACCAACCTACAAAATTTTACTATACATATTAGAATGAATAAATTTAGCATTACAAAACATATGTTAGTAAATAGCAGTAGGTAATAGCAATAATGATCATATATATGCATTAAGATGATAGCAAATCATGGTGGAGTCTTAACATACAATAGGTGATATTAGTAATTCAATATCAGTAATATCATGGTGGGGTCTTAATATATAATGCATTAAGAATGATTGCCAAAACACAAGAAAGGCCCTGCCAAACTAATCCAAAGTCATGGGCAGGATATGCAAACCGAAAGTCACAATATGGGAATTTGGTGGCTATACAAGTCACTCGATGCCAATAACTGCAATGTTACCATAAAAATTCTCTCAGTTAAAGCAGTTTCTCAATTTTGAACCAAGAATTTAACTTAAGATGCCAAAATTTT
Source organism: Castanospermum australe (assembly GCA_019955255.1). NCBI lineage: Eukaryota > Viridiplantae > Streptophyta > Magnoliopsida > Fabales > Fabaceae > Castanospermum > Castanospermum australe. The sequence goes on from NSJW01000150.1 coordinate 607,449, forward strand.
AAGCTTAGAATGCATGTAGTGCACCTGAAAGTAATGTTTGACCACACTATCAACTCATTCGGTAGTTTAGTTACATTTTTTATGTTCTTGAGGGTTGACTTTCAAGCATCAGTCTACCAATATATTTTCTTGCCCCTTGAACAAGTCATTACAATCCAATGAAATTGGTTTGTCTTAGAATGCAACAAACCACTACTCTCTCCTATTTAATGTTAGTCAAATTTCAATGACACATCTACCTCCATAACCAATATCCAAATATTCCAAGAGAAAACAAATAAAAAAGAGAAAGTCAGATTTCTTGTAGTGTGTTGATTGATTGAATATTATCTCGTCATGTTACGTTAAAGAGCACTTCAAAAACATCAGATCAAACTAGTAGTATCTTAAGCACTAGAAGATGATTAGTGATAATTAGTGTTAGAATTCAGTAATTTGTAAGATGACGTAAGTTCAAATTTCTATACAACCAATGTAATAAAAAAAAACTAGTGAGTTTTTTCACAAACAAAAAGTTTTTAAGTGAAATAAATTACATTAATGTATAAATCCAACTCTCTTATATTTCAAATTCTCTTAAATTCTGAAATATTCCATTCAAACACAAACAAAATAAAAAATGAAGATGAAATTAGAAAAAAAAATAATAAATACATATCCTAAATCAACAAAGAGTAATTGCGCCTTGTTTATTAATTTCATAGCATACGCACAACCAATAATTAAGACGATGGTAAAACTTGAGAAATAATCACATGATAATGTTTTTTTCTTTTTGTTTTCACTTTTTCTTAATGATCACATCCAATTACCCAAAACAAATATAAGATTTTTGATCTTCTGCTTTGGTGAGGAGCACTAGTGTTTGGTTTCGTGAGGAATTTCCATAGCTGCTTTCAGTATCATCTCAGAGGAAAGTTTCATGCATGACTTCAGTTTTTGTTCGTCTATGAAGTCTTTTTCCATTTTGAGGGTAACTCTTAGCACTCCCGAATAGCTAATAATTGTAATGCCAAGACTCTGCATAAACAAGTTTAAATAGTGTCAAACGTACACGTATATAGCTTCACTTCAACCAATTAAGTGAAGAAACAAAGACATCTTTTGGTTAAATTGCCTTTTTATTGCAAATACGAATAATAAAAAATTCTTACTAAATTGTGCGTTGCAATTTCTAATATATATTAGATTACCTTATTACAGCTTTTTTTAAATTGAATGAATTTCACAACTTCTAGGTTTCACAGGATGATTAGTACCTCAGGTCCACCAGCCAACGTGAAGTACAAGCCTTTCACAGGATGATTAGCTAAAGACATTTGCTGTGCTGGTCCAACAAATTGGAAATAACTGCACTTGACTTTGTTACTGTGCGATGAATGTGTCTAGCTACTGCCTGCAAGACCATGAACAATTGCAAGTTACCTTTGAAGCATTCTACTTAAAAGTGCTTATTTTCCCTATTTTAGTCAAGTACATTAATGGTTTCAAATTGCGGCTTATAATTGTAATTGTAATATTACTGTTACATGTGGGAGTCTCAATGCAACTATAATTACACTCTCATCAACTGTATTTTTTATAATTATTTATAATTTCTACGATTACAATATAATCATAATCGCAATTTAAAATCATAAGTACGTTACATAGTGACTTCCATTTGAGAACAAAAAAGCTAGAAAAAACCATAGAACACCGACTAATTACTAATGCGAGAACATATATGAATATCACGATCAAATTCAATTTAACCAGATGTAGCCAACCTCGTGGCCTCTGAATTTACTCTCCATGTCCAAAAGTCTCCTGGTGAGGGGAACAGCCAAAGATTGTTTCTTCCTCTTGATTGTATTATGTACCTCCCAAACAAATTCAAGTGGGTTTGAAATTCTATATCTGTTTAATTTCGGTATTGGTACATGCAAGAAGGAAATTCTATTCCCCCAAGGACCTTTGGCTTTAGTATTGAGCATGTCATTGATTGACTGGTAACCTTCAATGTTTCTTGTATTCAATAGTACCAATGCCGTGGAGTGTGCAGTCTTTGATTCCCAGTTCATATCTTGTATGTATAACCGAGTCCCATAGAAGATTATTCCAGTAACCACATCGTTTATAGTCTGCAGTTGGATACAATCACGTTAAAGAACAAGATAATCTGATCTCAAACCCAATTAAGAAAAGTGCAAGACATTCATATATGTTCATAATCTTGACTCTAAAACAAATTTTAGCGAAGGAGTGTGATTATTCTTTTTCTAAACTTAGAACATACAAGTACTATTAGATTCCAAGCAATAATTATATCTCTAGATAGCGTTAAGTGATTACCAACTTGCGAAATATTCATTAAATGTTGGTTGTAATTAGTGAATTTTCAACATTTATTATAGAACTAATAACTAAAAATATCTTACAACTCACCTTGGGTATTGGTACCCAAGAAAAAAATTAGGGAAATTTAACAATTAGCAAAAAAATAAAAAAAAATCGCCACAAATATGTATAGAATGATTAAGTTTTATGGGAAATTAAAAAGAAAAATAATTATGACATTTTGCAAAAATCTATAAAGAAATAAATTTAATTGCATAAAAAGAAGTGTGATAATTTATGTATTGAGTGTGTGTTTGAATTAGCTTATTTTGTAATTAAAACAACTTATAATTAAAATCTTTTTTAAATGACTTTTGAAAAAAAAAAATTTTTTTTCTTCAAAAAAAATACCAAACATGCACTGAATAACCAATGAAGATCAGCTCAATGGGCATGATTGAGCTCGGTGGACCCAAAGCTTTTCGGTTCGATTTCTTGCTAATTAATCTGCATCACTTATGGAGGCTTGTGAGCAACTTCCCTCCCCTTAGCATTTGTTTGTCAATAAAACAAAATTTGTGTATTGTATGTGTAACACTATCCAAAATTCCAAGCAATGAAAACAAAATCTACTAATATGTTGAGTGACGATTACCAAACAAACCAGTTCCACTGTCAGAAAGTGAAAACCATAAAATTTCAACAACCAGCAAAAACTGTAATCTCACCACTCCAAGCCTGGACTTGATGTCCTGGACAAGATCAATGGAGAATGCCATGCTTGATATGCTTATTGAGTGAAACTCCACTCCTTCAACTCCTGACCTTATTCGTGTTTTATCATCTGCCATGATGCTACTCTTCAACATGCTCCATCCAAAATCTGCTACAGTATTGAAGGCCGAGGACAGCATCCAAGAAAATCTCCTAATAAAGCTTCTGTTGGCAGATTCTGGTTTTGAAGGTTTGAGAGAAGGAAAAGACAAGGGAAGAGAAGGATCATCAGCTCTTTGTAGACAAGAAAGAAGTGCACCCATGAGAGAATAGCCATCTCCAAGTGCATGATGAAGCTTAAATATTACAGTGCTAGCCGCATCTCTTGTAGGGTGATTGACTATGTGAATCTCCCACAATGGTCTGTTTTGTGGTAGCTGCTCCACTGCTATTGTTGACAAATAGTCATGAAAACACTTGTCATATGATTCCAGAGACTCTCCTTCGGGGAATATGGGCATTTTAATATGGTTCTGCAAGTTTACTTCAACTTGCTTCCATCGTTTTTCTCCATTATTTTTGTCTTGGACCTGTTATCAAATATTTGAACACTGCTAATCAATGCGAAACCTTTCTTACTGATGAGACGATGAACAATATATTGAGCAAAAAAAAAGATGCAACACATAATCCAAAGCAATTAATTCAACTTATAAAGTACTACCTACTGGAAATTATTTAGCTTTAATGAAATACAAATCTTGTGGTCACTTTCATTATCATATCGTTACATACTTTTGCATATTATATCCTTATATGATACAGAAAAACATAAGAAATAAAAAAGGGAGCAAAAGAGAGAACCATGATGGAGGAGAAGCGTGAACTGATGGGAAGGAAAACATCTTTAACAAGGGGCCTGACTTGCTAGTCATCTATTGGAACTTCGAATTCTAAAACTCCAATAATGTATATGCATAACACTGAACTGTTAAAGTACAGTCCTATTGGACTAACTGCTTCTGCCTGCTCCTCGTTTGGGCGTTCCATCATTCTATACATTCTTAATTGTTACCACCATCACAAATATATTAGGGCTACAGAACCACTGAAGTTTGAGGAAATGAGCTAGCGTTACTTTGTTACAGCCAGGTGGCTATTTAACACATGGTTTTAAATTGCGATCAACAACTGTAATTATGGCTGTAATAATATTATTAGAAGAGTCTCTGCTATCGTAATGTGACCGTAATTATAGTCATATTAACTATATTTTTCTACAAATGTTTGTAATTTTTAAAATTATAATATAATATCAACTGTAACCACAACCATAATTTAAAATCATGATTTCACGATTTAAAATTGAATGACTGGTACCTAATACTTTGAGAAGAACAAGGCAGTGCAAGAGTGACAGTTCAACCGAATCATAAATTTATTCGCCTGCAAATAATGTTGAAGATAAGAAGCAAGTTAAGAGATTGGCAATGATTGCATCAACTTATCACTCAATCAGAAAATTAGTGTATAGAGATGATGTTAGAAAGAGTATTGTCAAGCCTTAACAGTAGAGATTAAAAAAAATGGCAATTCTTAATTATCACTTATTAGCGGTTAGTTTACTGGTAGTTTTCCGTTGGCCCATCTTAGTTAATGCAATGATTCCATCGTTATCGTATAGGAAGAGTATATGTCATAAAAGTGTATGTCATTGTCTTTTCCTTTAATTTGTATTTATACTACTCAGCGATGTAAGCAGTATGCCTTTGTGTTGTAAGGTCGCCATTGCTTGTGTAAGTTTTAGAACTTAGAAGATGGCCACTATACACACACACTCTTATCCTAAAATGCTTATTTGATATGGAAATGATTCTTTCTCGAATTCCTTAACAACTTCTCAGCAACCAAAAGCCCATAACCAAATCAACTTTAGGTAGGATATCAGTACCTTAAATGAGTTGTTAATTATTGTTCAGTTGTTAGATTTATACAATAAATTTTGAAATATTAGTACTTTAAATGAGTTGTCAATTATTTATTAGTAGTTAGATTTACACAATAAATTTTGAAATATATAAAATATTATCAATTGTCACAATGTACCTAAAATATGCTGACGAGAAGCAATAAAATTTATAAAAAATTTAAAATTTGCCATCAATTGTTAGTTTAGGAAAATAATTGAAAATTTTTTTTTATTAGTAAACTATTCTTTTGAAAATTGAGATTAAGTTCAAAGTCTCATTATATATAGGAAATGATGATAAATGAATCTCACTCTAATCCTAATACATCTATCCTAAAATAATTATCTTAAAATTAATTGTGTAAATTAATAATATAAAAATATTTATTTTACCCTTTTTAGTAAAAATAACAAATAACAAATGATGATGAAAAATAGATAAAGGATTAAATGAAAATGTTTATAATTTTGACTCATCTTGCATGCCTACATATGGAGAGTCAAAGTCACTTAGTTTTTCTATAAAATAATTGTTAATTGATGGATTTTAATTAAAATTAATGATTGATTAAATAGAAAATACTTTATTGATTGATTAAAAGAAATTATATGATTGATTGATTAATTTAAAAAAAAACTATTGGATTATATAGAAAACTTGTTTAGGCGAGTGAGCGCATTAGCAAATCCTAAGTAGGATTGACCATGGCAATGGAGTCCATAAAGCAAACCAAGATTGGGCAGGGAGATCATAACTCCTCGAGACCACTAAACATGAATTGAGTTGTTTAATTATTAGCGAGTCCCTATAGGATTGAATATGGCATTTAAGTCTACAAAGCAACCTTAAAATTGGTCAGGCAATACTTAACTCCTTGTCACTATTAAACATTCTTATTTATTTATTGGTGAAGAAAATAACATCACATTTCATTGAAATTGGAGAGAAAGAAACACATGATAACACAAGAGGATAAACTATTATTTTAAAATTATGATATTTTGTTTGGTACATATTTTAAAAGAGTGAGAAAATTTATGCTATTTTGTTTGGTACATATTTTAGAAGAGTGGGAAAATTTATGATATTTTGTTTGGTACATATTTTAAAAGAGTGAGAAAATTTATCATATTTCTTTTTTTTTGTACACATTTTAAAAGAGTGAGGTCAAATTTGTTCATATTCCTAGCATCGCAGTGTGCTAACTATTTCGACTAATCACTTGTGGGTTATAAAAATATGATATGTTTCACATAATAATAAGGATGAAAAAAAATTAAAAAGTATGCTGTATTGAAAAAAAAGAAAATTGTTGATATGTTTTTAGCTTCATATTGATAACGACAAATTGTGATTTACAGGAGGCAAATAAAAAATGACAAAAAAAATATGTGAAGATGAATTGAAATAAAATTTGATTTCTACATTTTATATT